>CAMPDV010000390.1:0-297679 GCA_946699065.1 Loxodes magnus | reverse complement strand
CATTTGCATCATAATAGCATACAATCAAATAAATACCTAAAATAAAGAAGAAGACTAAAATTGCAATTGATGCTTATAATAAAAGTATGAAATTAAAACTCCATGCAGCCGTTAATGATGCAAGGTGTGCTTAGTAAATAAATTTATAGATAACTATACAGGAGGTATAAATAAAATAGATTATATGAAATGTATCTGTAATAAAAGTATCCCTTTAAATATCTTTTAAGTGCCTTTGGAGTTGAAAGATTTAAAATGATGTATTAGATCACCGACTTCCCCAAGTGGACTAAGAATGTCCAGATTAGCCAGTTTATTATATAAAAATATGCAGTTTGTAATTAAGAGTTTAGTTGCGATTAATTAGTCAGTTTAGAAATATGCGGTCACCATTTCTGTAAGAAATGCATATTATCAAAACTAAATCAATAAATATCAAATAATAATGCTAATTTGATCTTTATGTGTCCTTGCACAGACTGTGGTAAATAAATTAAGCAAAATTAATTAAAGATTTTGTTGAACTAAGATTAAGATCTGATGCTAAAATATAATTTGATGATATAATAGCAAGCTAATAGTTTCAAAGGAGAAGCCATTGTCAGATGTCCTAAAGCTAGTTGTAACGAAGCTTATTCTGCAGATATAAATGCTAAAGAAATATTTTGCCTAAAGTGCGAAAATGATTTCTGTCCTAAGTGTAAAAAAATGCCACATCTAAAAAGAACTTGTAAGCAGTTTGAAGAAGAATAAAAAATAATTTGTAAAGACGTAAAAAGAAAAAATGGAAACAGAATAAAAAAAATGGAATAGTAAGAATTTTCTATTTTTATAGGTGTAGTGGACCTGATATAAAAAATAATTGAAGAGAATGTCCTAATTGCTAAGCTTAAGTTGAGAGAACTTAAAGCACAAATAGAGTTACATGCTGAAGTCCAAAATGCTAAGGAGATTTCAAGTTCTGCTTTATCTGTGTTACAAGATGGAACTAGTGTTGTCATCGCTTATTTTCTTGAGATTGAAACTTTTATGAAATTGAATCAAATTTACTTTTTAACTATTAAAATACAAGTTAAAATATATCACATCTTAGCTCTATTAGATAGCTCTCTAAACGTTTATAAATACAAATCTCATTAAATTAGATAGCAACAATAAATTTCTAGATAAACTCTAAATTTTGCAATAGAACTGACAGTAAAAGCTCTTTAATCGTTTTTATTTCACCATTCTAAAATTTATTAAGAAGCTGTTTTATTAAATTAAATATTGTAAGTTGTGGAACTTAAGCAATCATGCTTATTAACTAAAATAGTAATTTTTCAAGCTATTCTAGGTAAAAAAGCATACTAGTACAAAAGATTCTCTAAGCTTTTAGTTAGAAAGCTATAGATATTCTCTATTTTTTGAGTTAGAACCTAATTAAAAGGTTAAAATGTCTAAGGAGTAGTTTACTTCCAATACAAGGAGCTTAGTTGGGTGGTATGAGAAATGTTTATAAACTTTATTTTTTTGATAATTTGCAGGAAGCAAAAAACTTGCTATTGCATTTAAAATGAAAATTAATTTTCCTTTAATGAAAGTTTAAGATATTGAGGAGTATAATTAGTATTTAACTTTTATAAGCAACCGAAAATTAAGTTTATCTAAAATAAAAAATCAGATGCTATTTTATATTTTTAGGTTTTAACTTCTCAAGTAAAAAAAGAACAAAAATCTAAGGTAATTCTAATTGAATATGTAACTTCTAAAAATTATTTTTCTAAGGGTCGAAAAAAACTTTCAAAATGGTAAAATGAAACTAAAATAAAGCAAAAAACTAAAAGTAGGGATAGAAATAAATTAACGTAGGCTTAGAATATATTTTAGTTTTGATTGAAAGTTTCTTAGTTAACATCCTAAAATTAAATTAAAAAAGAAAAATTTAAATAAAGAAGTGAGAAAAGAAGAATGTAGATATTGTTCATATCTTATTGCTTTCCTTTAACAATAAATTAAGTTTACTAAAGGATTTATAGAAATGACTGAGGTAAACTTAAGTATATAAATTGAAATAAGAAACTAAGATTTGAAGAGTTTATTGTTATATAAATAAAAAAATATTAAATGGATTTTATAAAATAAAACCAAATATTAAAAATTGTTTTCCTTAGGAAAATCTTAAAAGCTTAAAATAGAAATAAAGGAAATCAAATTTTTTTCTAAATTTGGTATTGGAGTTACTAAATATGAAGTATGCTCTAACTTAGTTTCCTCAAAAAATCATAAGATTATTAGTACAGTTTGATAAGACTCTGATAGAATTAGGCTTTATCAGGTAAATACAGATTTATTTGAAGAAGATTGAGTAGAAATAGAAGAGACTGATAGTGTTTTTACATAAATAGAATAATTTAAAGAGGAAAACTTAGCAATCTCAGGAGGAAAAAATTAAATTAGAGTAGATTTACTATTCATTCCTAAAAGGGAAAGATACTAAAATTACAAATGTAGTACTAAAGGTATTTTCATAAGACTAATTTTAATAAAAAAAACTTAATTTTTATTGTTTCAGGAACAAAGTTCTAGAACTCTTTTGAAGAAAATGTAGTAGAATGCGAAGTTTTTAGTATGAAGAATGAATAATTTAGAGTGATTAAGTAGATATAAACTCCAGTTCAGATTTTTGGATGCGATTAGGTAAATTAAATGTTGCATGTATTTGGAGGGTTCAACTTAAAGAAAGAAGAATATTAGAAATTAATTTAGATTTATGATGTGATGACCAATGAGTGATTAGAGAGCTCAAATTATCCGACATAAAAAGCATCTACTTCTGCAATTTGGATTCCATGCCTATCATAATTTCTCATTTGAGGAAATTGCAGCGATATTGAAACTTAAATTTTCGATCTGAAATAAATTAAAATACAAGGATAAAAAAATGAAGGAAGATTTAGCTACAATTAACCAGTATTAAGTGGATAGCATGTATATTAGTATGTAAGAGAAAGCTATTTATTCATATATGATCTGAAAAGAGAAAAATGGAGAAAAGTTTGCGAATATTGAAAATTAAATGAGAACTAATAATAAAATAAATATAATAACTTTATTTAAATTTTTGATTTACTCAAATTATTTATATCCAGAAATAAAAACAATGAAAGGTAATTCTCTTATTTATCTTAGTTCTAATAAATTTTGACTTTATTTAAGAATAATTAAATTTAATAGTTTAAACAATCTAATTTTACTCTAATTACATTATTTTCCTTTGATATTTTATAATATAACACTTTATATTTATAATATACATTTTTTATAAAATGATATTTGAAATTATTATAAATAACTATTATTATTATTATTTTAACTAAATGTAAAATTAAAGTTTGCATATCCTGGGTTTTCAACCAGGTTTCTGCTGACAAGTTTTTTTCCGTGGTTGTTCTCCACGACCTTTTTTTAAAGTGGACGGCTACCACGAAGGATTCTCTTAATTTCTTGTTCATAGTTTTTATTTATATATGCCTTACTCAGTAATACAAAGTTTGTTTAAGTTTCTTCAGGTCCTTTATTCTTCATTGTACTTGAGTTATCTTCATTTCTTACAATGTCTTAGTAAATGATACCAAGATTAGCAGTACCAACAATTTTTATATCATTTTTTAATTTCTATTTTTAAAAAACTTTTTTCTCCAGCATCTCAATTCTTTTGTTTATGTTTGCATCATTTTTTTCTTAATTTCACTTTTCTTAATGTTGTATTTTGTTCTAATCTTCTTCTATGATCATTCTTTGTGATTAATTGAAGTTAGTTTACGACATTTCATAAAGCTAATTTTCTGTTACTACTGAGTTTTTAATCAGTTAACTTTTGAGAATTAGCAATTCGTTATTTTAGTCTTCTATGTAATTCATTAACTCCCGGATTTTTTCTCCTTGATTAAAAAATATCTCTTCATTTTTTGCAATTTTTTCTTTCATTTTTTCGATTTCACTTTGGAGTAAATTGTTATTTTTGGTTTCAGGGTTTTATTGTTCATTCGGACCAACCATTATTTTTCCCTCTGAAGACGAGCTAGATTCTCTATCCTGTCTTTGCTTTTTTAGCTCCTTGTTCGTCACTTGTTTTCTTATTTTTCTTTGTTATTTCTTAGAAAGACGAATGTTCTTCTCAATTTTTTTAATTATAAATAACTATTACTAGGTACTTACATTTAGTAAGCCTAGCTTTTAATTTAAATTATTAATATATGCTAAACAATTCTAATTAAAGGTATTTAAATATCTTTATTAATTTTAACTAAACTATTAAATAAGCTATATAACTATAACTAAATTATAGGATATATTATTATATTTTGCTATATTTTCTCAAATAATCTTATTAAGTTTTAAGATTATTAGTAATAAAAGAAAGTTTACTTTATATAAGACTGATTAAATAAATCTTTATAGTGTTAAGAATAAAAATGTTTGGCTACTTAAGCAAATAAATCTATTTTAGATTTTATCTTTCTTTAGAATTTTAAACTTTATTTTTTTAATTTTTGCTTAGCAAATTTAAACTTTTTTATCATAATTAGCTATTAAAATATAAGCTTTAGTATAATTTATTAGATCTTTCTTAAATTTAGATTCTATTGCTTTTAATTTTATATTCTAGAAGCAAAAGATTAAATTAAAAAATGATTAAGACTTTGACAGATGTAACTTACATTGTTTTTAACTTCTAAATTTAATTTCTATTTTATGTATAAATCTTTCTTCTTTCTTCTTTCTTTAATTTCTATCTTTTTCATAAAATAAAGGTTTATAACAATTAGTACAATTTTGATAAACATAATAATAGTAAAAGGAACAACAAAAATAAAAGATATGAAACTAGTAATTTTCTATATAATAAGTTATTGATTTAGCTTTAAGTTGCTTTAGTATAATTTAAAAATATCAAATTTTACTAAGTAAACACAATAAAATTTTATTTATTTATTTGATTTTTATTTAGGAGTCTTAAATTATTGGATTAAAATAGAGTTAGAGATCTTTTAGATTTAAAGGAAATCTCATTTTAGATCAAAGTAAAACTTTAGAATTTTTTTGTTTTTCTCAAACCAAAATTCCATTATAGTCTTACTTAAAACTTGTAGAGGATTATTTGTTTCTAAAGTGAAAATTGGTCCTCCAAGAGGGGTTCAGTATTCCAATTTTACTAAAATTTGATTATTCAATGATAGTACCTGATATTTTTTTATTTCAAAAGGAAATTCGTTCAAACTTTCGAAATTCAACTCAAACTATTCAGTTTATTATCTCCATCCCTAAAAGTAATTATTTTGTTCTAATTAATTATGAGGGAAATTTATCTTAATTCCAGTGTGATATTTTCAGAAATTGTACATATTAGTAAAATTTTATTATAGCAACAGTTGATTATCACTTGCTATTTAAGTTTCATCATTTTTTTTCTTAAGATTTTACTTTAATTCTTCAATTTACTGCCTTTAATTTCTTTATAAATTGGGATTTTGCATGACTATATCAAACTTAACTTTCTGCTGTTCGAAATTTGATAGTCATTCAGGTATTTTCTACTCATATTTGTTATAATATTCAGTACTTCACTGTTCTTATAGTTTAAACTCTTAATAAGAATCAAAAGTTTATAAGAAGATACTGTTTCAGTTAAACCTAAATAGAATTACTTAAACTTGCTTTTCTTTTTGGTAAGTTTATTCTTTTTATATTAGGCTTCAAATATTATTTTAGTCAACTGGTATTAAGATATTTCTTTCTGAGCTATATATGTAAAGAACCATATTGATGAGCCAAAGAATTGCAAATAACAAAAGTATTTCATATGATTTCTAATGCGGTTCAGAGCTTTAAAATTTGCTTTCATTTTATTTATCATTATTTTTCTCTCTTACTTAGCTTTATTTCTGATTTTATTATTATTTTTCCTGTTTTTAATCTACTTGCTTATCTTTTTACTCTTGCTCTTCTTTTTTTTCTTCTTCTCTTTCAGGATCTTCTCTTTTCCTTTCTTCAGCCTAACTTGGAGGTTGGTCTTACTAAATTAGTTATTTTTAATCTAAGTTTTTAGCGTCTTTTTCTACTTAAATCTGAATAAATTTATCTTTTTTAATTTGTATTCTTCCATGATAAAATCTTCCTTCATAATATCCCTTTTTTAAATGATACATTCTTCCATTTCCATGAGCATTATAAAACTAATCTATCTATCCTATATAAACTAAATCTTTTTCTATCTCTACTTATTAAACAAAACGCTTAGAATCCTTTATAGCAATATTTGTATTCAAACGATTCGTATGATTAAATATTAATTGAGTTAAGTTGTCATTTTCAAAAGTCATTTCAGGAATTTCGATATCTGAAATTAAGTCTTATGATTAAATATTTTACTTTTTTTCCGTTAATAACTATTCATCATATAGCTTATTATATTTAAAAATCGCATTTTATCTTACAATTTAATTTTCTAAATCAATATAAGTTCCTTTTCCATGCATCATGGATTTATCAAATTCTCCTTCGTAATAATAGTTTTTTTTCAATATTCTTCCATATCCTTTAAAGTTGTTATTCTTATCTATTTAGCCTACATAAGTTTTGCTTTTGTCACTTTTTTATTCTTAAAATTTTAAATTAGGATCTTAACATAAATTAATATCTTGCTAATATTATTAGATAAGACCAAAGTTAAACTTAAAGGGATGATTTGCTTCTTATAGTGCCAATAAAGGAACTTATTCGATCAAATCTTAGCTCTATTATTTTTGATTGACCTTTTTTAATTTTTTTTGTATTTTTTATTACCTTTTATTTTGATAAAAGTCATTAATTTCGTTCTATTTTTTTAAGTCTCATTCGTGTGTGGTAATTTTATTTGTAGATTTTGAATATTAACTATTTTCCTATGTTTAGTTTTAACTACTCTACTGATTTTACGATTAAACGGATGAAGTTTACAATAATCCTCATGAATTGTTCTGGGTTTAAGATTCTATATCACTCTCACTTTCTTCACAAAATTCTACTTCATTTTCTTGTTAAACTTCTAACTAAAATAATTCTTTTCTTTCTAATTATTTTTACTCTAAAGCTTGCTTAATTTCTATGAAATCATATCTATCTTCTTCTTCTCATTGAAGTAAATGAAAAATAGTCCAATGTAAATTTTTACATTTTTGATCCTATAGATTATAATGTTAAATCTATTATCCTATTAAATCAAATAATTCTTTGCTTGTTTTACTTTTTTAGTTTAGTTTTAAATTTTTAGCTCTCTAAAGTGTTGACAATTCAAGTAAAGTTATTCCTAACGAGAAAGCATCAGATTTATAAGGATCTATTTACGTATTCAAAACAATCTAAGGAGATTGATATCCTTCTGTGTAAATGCTCTTTTATTGAAATTAAAGATTAAGTTAAGGATCTGAAAAATCTAAATCTCCTATTTTTAGCCTTCAATTAGAATCTACAAAAATATTATTAGGTTTTATATCTTGATGGCAAATATTCTAACTTTAGAGAAACTCGAATCCTTCTATAAGAAACTACGTAAATCTTCAAATTTCATCTAAGGTAAAATAATTATTTAATTCCTTTTATCTTTTTATCAGTTTCTTAAGATCTGAATCACAATATTCCATTTCTATTCAATTAATTAAAGCTTCTTCCTTCAAATTTCAGTCATAAACTTGACAGAAATATTCTTGATACTATTCTTTATGCTACTATAACAGTAGAAGCAATTATTTTAATTAGGTTTATTACTACTCTGTTCTTATGAATTTTACTACTCTTCTTTATGATTCTATATTGCAAGCTTCTACTACTTTTACAGTTTTTCCTTCATCTTCAAAAATAGTACCTTTCAGCTCTAATTGAGGAACTAAATACTACAGATTTCATGTATCAAAATAATTTTAATTCTCATCAAATTAATGGAAACGAACTTAAAACTTATCCACCATAAATACTTAAGCAGAAGAATCTTAATCTCTGTGATAAGCATAAAACTAAGCAATAACTTATTTCCATTTATGCTAATTTTCCTCTAAAATGTCTTCTAATCTTTATGATTTCTGATAACTAACAGAAGAATCGTAAGAATATATTACTAAGGTTTACTATTTTAAACGAATTCAGTGAAGAACTTTATAATTGTCATCTAAAAAAATGAGGTATTTGATATTCTTTTGTATATTGTCTAAAGCTTATTTTATTTCTTACCAAAACTACTCTGTTTAGTCACTTTCAAGTAATAGTTTTATATTACTCTTATCTAATTAACTTTGCATATTAAGTTGTGAAAGTATTATCATCAATCTTTAAAACTCCTATGAATCTTAGTAAATAATTTAGAAAATTAGTTAAAGAGGGTCGAAGTTTTCTAATTCTTAAATGAATTATCCTTTTTTTATTTAATCTTTCAAAATCTCTTTACACTTATCTATAACTTCTTTCTTAGAAACCTTTAGAAAACTTACTAAATCTTCTTCTTTTTTAAATTATTTTAATACCATAAAGAAAGAAGGACTCCAATCTTCTTCATTCTAATTTTAGCCTGTGTAATAAGGTTAATTTTATCAAATATCAAAAATAATCTCATTTTCATTATTTTAGTTTGACTCACTTATCTAAGCCATTTTCATTTTTAATTAAGATAACTCTCTTAAGTCAAAAAATGGATCATTAAAAAAGAACTTTTTAAATTAAAAAAATGTTAAAAAGAAAAATAAGCAAAGAATGCTTGGATTTTCAAACTAACTATACAGACTATTAGAGGAATTCCTACATTAAAAGATATATCAAATAATAAGAAATTATAGATTAAATTTAGTAAAATTGTGCTAAGTAAGAATCAAAATCAAAAGCTAATTAAAAATAAATCTTATTATATTTTAAACCTAATAAGAACCAGATTAACAGCTATTAAAAAATATTTAGTATACTTATAAAACATCCAGCTATATTAAGTCAATCAGAGAATTTATATATAAGACAAAAGATATAAAGATAAAAAAGTAAAACACAATTATTCGATTCTGAGGAAAGAAGAAGATCTTTAAATATAATAATTAAAATAAAGAAAATCAAACAAAATTAGTGGGAAAGAGATTGAGATACACTTCAAAAATAAAATATTTCGTTTTATGAATTAAAATAAATAAATTTATCCAAAAATTATTGCATTCGTTGGAAAAGTCATTTAACTAAGTAATTGAAACAATTTTTTATTTAAAAGTTCAAATAAACAAAGAACGGCAGCAGCAAGAATTTAGAAAATCTGATTATAACTCTAACCTTAGATAGTTTCTAGTTGGTTAAAACATTTTGAAGAGAAAGTGTCTGAAAGATTATCCGACCTTGATAGGGCTTGAAATCTATGAATATGGAGTATGATTCTATTATTCTTGGTCTTCTGTTTGCAGAAAATGATAAAAGAATATTCTATAATGTTCAATAAGAGATCAATTAGATTTCAGCTGTTCTCAAAATTTCTTTTTAAAGTCATTTAAAAGTTTAAAAATTCTATTCAAATTTTTATAAACCAATATTTAATCTTATTTTCTCAATTAGATAAACTTTAAAGAGATTTGACTTATTTTTTAATGTTTATAACCTCTACTTTAGCCCCAATAGTTTATAAACATAATTAAAATTAAAATTAATTAGACATTAAGAAAGTAAGAGCATTTTTATCTTATAATTTTATAATAAAAAAGTTTATAATAAAGGAAGTTATTTTAGTTATATAATTGACATTACATTAATGAATCAAATATTTAAGAGATTATTTATTTAAAATTAGACCTGTAAATTATCTTTACTAAATTGCTCATAAAGTTAATTTTTTATAGATAATCTATATGATAAATTATTTTACTTAATGAAATAAATATGATTATAGAGCGCGTAGCACCTCGTTAGCACGCAGCTCTTTCAATATTAATATTTGATAATAAAAAAGTATTCTCATACTTCTTGTTAAAATTCTATTCGTCAAACGAGTCAGATTCTCCAAATGGGAAATTTGTTTTTTTCAAATTATTTTCAAATCTTTAATCAAATGCTCCAGTCTTCTTGATAAGATCAAAATAAGAATTAATAATTAAATCATTAGCAAACCCGTAAGCCAAACTTTCATACTGTTAGAACCCTCGAAAAAGTTAGGTTTTTTTCTTCTGAGCTCTTTCATCTTTCCTCGTGGTGGTTTCTAGTGCAAAATTACTCTCAATACAGTATGCACTGTATCAGACTACCTACTAATATTCCCTACCACTACCTACATCCATATTTTTTATCAAAACAACACATTAATTTCTTATTTGAGAAATATGAATAAAAATAAAATAGTTAATATCTAAATAAAAGATAATACAATAACAGATAAATAATAAAAAATTAAATAAATATATAAATAATTATTTTAATTTAATAGTAATTAATAGCTTTAAAAATACATTTCTATCTTATAAAATATATTAAAATTACATTTTATTTGATAAAATTAAATTTTTTAATAAGATGAATAAATCATTTTATTAGAAAACTGTAAAAGAAATAAAAAATTAAATAAAATGTAGCAAAACGATAAAATAATTAATTTATAGAAAGGTGATTTTTTGAAGTTAGTCTATTTTTAGCATGCTTAAAAGTAGAAAAATTAAATTTCTCATAAAAAATGTAAATGAGTGAAATTTGCTATGCTAAACTGTATGAAATTTTATTATAAAATATTTATTTTTCAAGTATGATGAGATGCAAAAATAAGATAAAAAAATAAAGCTACTTAAAAATAATGGAAAAATAAATATATACTATTGATATTTCAGAACTAATTAAAAAATAACAAAATATATATAAAATTATAATAATTATTTACTTTCATTAAATCAAATAAATATTAAATATCTAACATTAATGATTATATTCTCATGACATAACATTTAAAATTATAAAAAAAAGAATAAGGAATGTCTAAAAAATTTTAATCATAAGATATTAATTTTTTATCGTGTAAATTAATTTAAAATTTTGTCCTAATAATTAAATGCAATTTTTTCTTAAAGATAACTAAATGCCAATTATGAATATTTAAAAATAAAAAATTAATTATTATTATTTTAAGAAAGAAATAAAAATTAAAAATCATTAAATATTTCATTTTTCCCTTCATAATTCTCTTAATTTTAGTATCATAACAAAGATAAAATCAAATGACAATAATTTAGATATTTGATAAAAATTCAAATCAAGGAATGCTTAAAAACTTTCTAAATCTCCTTTTTAATATGCAACTTCCTCTTTATTAGGTTTTTACTAATTTCCATCCGACATTTAAGATTTATTCATAGTAGGATTCATATTCTTCTATATCAGCAACCATTATTGTCAAACAATAATGCTTTGATTTTTCTAAAATGTTTATATTTTTCCTTTAGCAGATCTAGTAAATTTTACAATTCTTACATATATTTACTCTGTAGTAGTTATATTTTTATGTTAAGAGATTTTTAAATTCTAGATCCTTTTTATTTAATCTATAAATTCTCAGAATCATTTTATTGTTTTTTTTCACTTTTATATTCATTTTTATTATAAAAAAAGTAAAATAAATAATGTTAGTCGGGAGTTTTAATAGGTAATTTGCTATAGTGTAAACTGAATTGAGAGTAATTTCGCACTAGATACCTCCACGGAGAAGAATGTACAACTTCAGAAGAAACAAACCTTACTTTTTCGACGGCTCTCGCTAGCAACATGAAAGTTTGGCTGATAAGCTTGCTTATGACTTAATTACTAATTCTTATTTTGATTTTATCAAGAAGATTGTAGTATTTGGTTCAAGATTTGAGAATAATTTAAAACAAGCAGATTCCTCATTTAGAGAAACTGAAGTGACTCAGTTGATGAATGGAATTTTAACAATAAATATGAGAAGACTTTTGTAATATTAAATATTTATATTGAAAGAGCTACACACCAACGAGAAGCTACTTTGCTTTGACTAACTATTGGGACCTGGAATGAAATTATCTTCAATATTGGCCGATATCCCCCGTAAATCTGACTTGGCATGACAAGTGAGAACTGCTTTTATACTCCTAAGAGATGCAACCTGCCATGACTCCTTTTTTAAGATGTATTTTTTATAGCATCATTGAACAGTTAAAATTCCAGTTAGCTTAATAATACTAGAGTCGCATTTATAAATTTTAATTATATTTAACGCATAGACAAAATTAATCTTTAATTAAGAATTATAAAATTATAAAACATATTAGATTAACAAAAATGCTTTTATATCATTTTTTATTTATGCTTAATATTCTGTCTTTAAAGCTAAAGTAAGATATTAAAAATTTATTTCATTTAATTAAAAATATCTCTATTTTATTTAAAACAAAAAAGTAAAAATAGGAAATAGTAAGAAATTTCGAAACACCACTAAGAGGTATGAATATTTAAGTAAATAAGATTAATTATTTAGTTAACAGATATAGATAAAAGGTAGAAAATACTAATGAAAAATTACAAATTATATATCATAAAATTATAATAAATAAAAAAGATGGCGGAATGGAACAAAGGCTTTCTCGACTAAAAGGCTTCTCGTAGCTCCTTAGATCAAACTTTCCAGCTCTAACAAACTCCAACAAAGACAAAAAAGAAATAATATTGTAAAATCTCAGAAGAAAAATAATTTCCTTCCAAGATTTCAAAAAAAAGTTACACCTTCGAACAACTTATGAACTAAGATAAAAAGTCTCTTGTTTAAATCATTTTTGATTAAATTGATAAGGTAGAGAACCTCGAACATTACGTCATGAGTTTACAATAAGACTTATAAAATCATGTCGAGGGCGAGAGACCGCATAATGAATTTGTGACAAAAAAGGACATTAACAACAGATATTAAGAAATAGAATGAGATATAGTAAGAATTGATGAATAAATGGGAACAGAATTCTTAAAGTATGAAAACGCATTTTAATAAATAGCGGACATAAAAAAGAGACTAGGAAAATTAGAGGAATAAGACCTAAAAAGAAATAATGATCCAATGATAATGGAAAAATTTTTCAAGAAAAAATGTTATATATGCGGCAGTTTATTCCACTTATGAAAAAAGTGTAGGAGGAATTGGTAAATAAGAAAAAATATTTGGAAAGAACTTACAAATTTTTATCCTTCCTCAGATTGTTAGCTTTGAAGAAAAAAGATAACTCCAAGACCATTCGGAAAGCTCGGAAGTGAACTTAGTTGGAGACACCGGCGAGTACGAGACCCTGTAAAAGGTAATACAGGGGGTTATGGACCTATTAAGGAAACATTCCATTATCCATAAAATTTTTAATTTAAATTAAGATTATTATGCTATTTTCATTAGTTAGTTTAAAGACAGATTAAAAAATGTCTATTACTATACCAGCAAAATATTATGATCATAAATTAATGTGAAAGCTAATATGGCTACTCGTATCTAACCTTATATTTAACTATTATGCACAACAACTTAAATCTAATCTGGCTATATTTAAAAAAATAATTACCAAAAATATAAAAAAAGAGGTCTATAAAGTTAGGAACTATCTATTTATTAGCAATAATACCAGAGTTTTAAAATAGTATTTTATTTAATTTTCTTTAAAGACTACAAATGGTTTTATATGGCTGTAAGGTTGTTATAAATAGAAATGAAGAAGCATGGTAATTAAATAAAATAAATATATTTTTTAATTTTTTAACTATAATTTATAAATGGTTGAAGTTATGTAAAATAAAAATCATAGCATTGAAGATGTTTTAGCTTTAGTTCATGAAAAATCATGTGAAACCTCAAGAGAGATATGAATTCTAAATTATTAAGATTTAGTTCCAAATTAAAAAGCATTAAATAAACTTAAAATAATAGGAAGGGGAGGATAAGCAATTGTATACAAAATAATATATAATAACCAAGAACTAGCTCTTAAAATTATGAGTAAAAAATCGATCTAAACGTAGCAGCAAATAAATGATTTCTGAAAAGAATGTTGAAGCTTGTTAATGATACATCATAAATATGTTTTGTAACTATAAGGTATAGCGACCGATCTTTCGGATAAAGATGATTTAGTTTTATGTTATATAACAAAATACTATGAAAGAGGAAGTTTACACTAAATTATTAAGGAAAAAAGGCTTTTCTAAAATGAAAATGAAGCATTAAAATTTTACCATAAGCTTCAACTTATCAGCAGAATTGGATAAGGTATAAAAGCTATACATTAATATTAGATTATGCATAGAGATATTAAATCTCTTAATATTCTATTAGATGATAAATACAAACCTGCTATTTGTGATTTTGGACTTGCTACTGATATTTAAGCCAATTTCAGTACAGTAGGTAGAGGTACATTCTAATGGTGAGCACCAGAATGCTTCAATCATAAATTCAATCAAGAATCTGATGTTTGAGCTTTAGCATGTGTTGCTGTTGAAATCTTTACCGAGAATGATTTATGGTTTGGTCTAAATAGATCTGATATTGAAAAAAAAGTAGTCCAGGAAGAAAAACATCCAGAATTTAATGATGAAATTAAATATCACTTAGATTTAAAAGAGTTACTAGAAAAGTGCTTTATTTATGATTCTTAACAACGAATTTCAAGTAATGACTTTGTGAAAGAAATTTTATAATTGAAAAAATAATATAAGCCACTAAATAAAGAAGAATGTAAAGTTTATCCATCTGAATCTTACCAAATTAGTTCTAAATCTTAAGCTAAAAATAATAAAGCAGCATAAAATGCTATTAGTAACTTGTAAGGCAATGAAAATTTTGGTACTATTTGCTTTATAAAAAGTCTAAATAGTTTTATAACTGCTAGTAGTATTACATTAAATGAGCAAACAAAAGATATTCCTAAAATCAAAATTGATGAGTTCAGTTCTGTTTATATTGCAGGGAATAATTTTTTTTACATATCTGGAGGTAAAGATAGCAATTGTGAAAGAAATCTTTAAATTTTAGATACAAATGACTTTTAAATTAAGTTTGAAACTTAAATAAAATACCCCAGAAACAACCATGGAATGGTTTTGGATAAGAAATAAAATATCTTATACATTATCTCTGGAAATATAGACTAGTAAACAGATCAATAAAAATGCGAGACTTACAACTTTTCCGAAAAACAAATTGTAGAAATAGAAGATATTCCAACTGCGGTCAAGAATTTCGGATGTTTTATGCGAGAAGATAGCATTTACGTTCTTGGTGGAATTACAGAAAGCTTTGTTGGAAATTTATTTATACAAGTCTTTAATATCGTATTATAATCATGGAAATACTTAGGATGTATGTTACCTAATGCCTCAGCAATAAGTTTATTCGAATTCAAAAGCAAAATTTACTTCTTTGGGCCTTTTTTAGATGCTACTTATGAGTTTTAGGTTGAAAATATTAACGATTTCGAAAATGAACCTTTTAAAGAAGTCGGAAAATTATATGAAGGATGAACTTGCAACTAAAGTCCAGTAATACAAGATATAGGAAACAAAAAAAAAGCTTTAGTATACGATGGATTTAATTTATTCAGTTTAGAATTAGATACCTTCTAATGGAGAAAAGAGGATCTAATTTGTCTAAATCCGGAATAATAGAGCTATCTTTAAGAGATCAGATACAAAAATAGGATTTTAAATGATCTACTTAACATAGAAATCGAGGTAGTTGCATTCGAATGATATCCTCAAAGCAATACTTTTATAAACTTTCATTAAAATATCTCAATCTTAAATTTTATTTTATCTTTATAGTTAAAAAAATGATTTATTCTTATTTATCAGTCTCTTATATAGATAAGTTGATTAATAATAACATATTTTTAGTGAAATAACTAAGTCAACTTTAAATGTGTGGATATGCCTTAGTTTTGCCATTTAATTGAGTTATTTTAACAAAGTTTTATAAATAATTTTTTTCTATTAATATCAGTGTTAAAAAATAAATTAATGAAAGTAGAAATATTCTCTTTATTTTTTATCTTTGAAGGGAAGAAAGAAAATGGAAGAGACTAAATTTCTGGTTGATTTTAAGCAAAATAAAAATGTAGATTCTTATTTTTTAAGTGAGATTTTTTTTCGTTTATTTTATTATAAATATTATTTTTAAAACCGCTATAGTTGTTCGAAGGTGAACAACAAGGTCATCTTCATCAGAGGTTGGGGAAGTTAAGTACCCATAATCGACTTTATGTCTTCCTCTGCTTTGGCTTGACCTCGAGACATAAGATTCTTAGACCTTCAACACTGACTTGGCTTGGCTTCGTTTATTTTTAATTCTGGAACGAAAAAGAAATAATATTGCGAGCTTCATCAGAGGTGGGGAATTTAAGTACCCATAATTGACACATGTCGTCCTCTGCTTTGGTGATGCAATGAGACACAATCCTGCCATGTCCTTGGACCTCCAGCAAGTATTAAATATTACGGATATTCTAAAATTATATCAGTATTGAACATTTTTATCAGTACTGAATAATTATAACAGTATTGAACAAGGTTTATCAGTATCTGATAATTTTATCAGTAACAAAAATTTTTGTCAGTATGAAACATTTTTTTTAAAGAGCTGCGCACAAACGAGAGTACTACACGCTCTATAATAAAATTTATTTATTTATTATTATTTATAAAATAAAATACTCAGGATTATAATTATAATTATTACTCCCTCTTTTAAGTTCACTGTTTAAAGAAGCTACTAATAGATAAAAATGAATTAAATAATAATTATAGCGCGCTCTTTATCTTAATATTTTCGCTGACTTTTGATATAAAAAAAGTTAAAAGTTAAAAAGTTAAAAAGCTTTGTTAAAGCCTTAGTAGTCAGCCATCTGACCTATTCTATCAGCTTGTCTCTATTAGTTTGTCTTGAATTCCTACTAGGCTTAGTTAGGCGGCGTAGCACTTCATTAGTGCACCATCCTTTAATATTCTGAATAGTTTTGGTCTTGCACTTAGCGTTCCTGATTATTTATCCAAGGATTAAGATTTGAATTAAAGAATTTTTTTCTATACATTTTTCCGCTTTATGTTGGATATATCCTAAATAGTTTTCTAAAAATATCTTATTTATTCTTTCTTTAAATTTCGCTTAGTTAGTAGCAGTATTTTCATTGGTGTTATTTATTGCACACGTAGCATTTTATTCTTCTTTTAACCTATTATTCCTGTAACACTTATTTAATTTAAATTTACTACTTATTTTAA
This sequence comes from Loxodes magnus, assembly GCA_946699065.1. Lineage (NCBI taxonomy): Eukaryota > Ciliophora > Karyorelictea > Loxodida > Loxodidae > Loxodes > Loxodes magnus. The sequence continues at coordinate 280,396 of CAMPDV010000390.1, read as the reverse complement.
ATAAACGTTTACTGTTTATTTTAATTTGGGGCTTCATTTTCTATTTCCATAGGATCTGATTAATTCTGTTAAAACGAAAATGACGTAACCTGAATTTATTATTAAATTTAAAGAATTCTTTGTTCCAGTTTGTTTTCTATTTCTTATGATTATTAATATTGTTTCTCAAGTAAAGATGTTATTAGTTTTTCTAATTTTTCTACTTTATCAGTGAGGTATCTATTTTTAAACATAAACTATTTTAATGACTTAGATAATATTTCTATTTGAGTTTGTGTCGGAAGTTTTTTTAATTCTGGATTTCCAAGTGGTTAATGTTCGTCATATCAATCATATTTCTCACTTTCACTCATTGTAATTATTTCGCTTTTTTATTTTTTAGAGAATTTTCCTGTTTAAATGTTTTGTTCAAAGTTCTGTTATTTCTTAGAAGCCATTTTATATATATAGTAAAAAGTTATAAAAAGAACTTCTCAGAATTTAAAATTATAATAGCATTGAATAAGCTCAGGATAATTCATTACTCAGGCTTAAAATTAAATAATAACTTGCTTATTTAAAATGTTTATTTTAGTTATTTTCATTTTACTCTTTCATTATATAACTTAGTAACTTTTAATTTATATAGACCTTTTATACGTTTAACTCTCTCTTAACCTTAATAGGTTATTTAATACTTTTTTAAACCTAAGCAGACTCTAACCTTCTTTATTTACTTTTAATCAAAATTGTTGCTAAGCTTGGGACCAAAAGCCTGGTTTATTTTAATACTAAGTACGTATTTTTCTTTATCTATTAATTCCTTCTATCCTTTAATCTTTAATTTGCCACTCAAACTAAATAAAATATTATCTATATCCTTATATCTCACAGCTTATATAAATAAATACCTATAAAGCGCTTTATCTAAGATTTTAACTAATATTATATGTTTATATTAGTGACTCGACTTAAAGCCTAAATTTTTACTATATGAATATATTTTGCTTATAAGGGTTTTGGTAGCACTTGTATTCTTTTAAAGTTCTTTGTTCCTTAATATGAGCTTAATTATGACTTTTCCCCGTTTATTTACTCTTACTCACTTAAAAGACCATTAGAAGGCGTTTTTAAGTGTTTAACCTCTAAATTCTTATTTATAAGGATCCTTCTATTGCCATTGCAAATATAGGCTTAAAATATCTAAAAAGATATAAAGTTATTAAAGTATTAATTTTAGATATAAAAGCTTTAAGCTTCTGAGACAATTAGAAATATCTATCTAAATTATTTGGAAATTATCTGATTCATTCTATCCTACTAGCTAGCCAGACCTAAATCCCATCTGGAGTATGTTTAAATTACGAACAAAAACAAAGAAGCAAGATAACTATCAAAGCAACTTGTTGAAAGGCAACAAGATTATAAAATCAAGCAGGATTTCAAGGTTTAAGTGAGGATATGATACAAATCGAAAAACCGAATGCTAAGAGGACGAGTCAAGAAGAATGAATAGTTATTTTTACAATATACAAGAATATTTTTATAAAACTATCAAAAATTCCTAAATTTAACTAAAAATATTGAAAATGAGAAAGAAAATATACAGTAATTTAGCAGAAAAAATTTATAGGATGAAAATCTAACATAATTAACAAAGAGAATGATATTTCCAAGAAAAATACATAAGTAAAGAGTCCAGATTGCAAAAATCTCTAAACTTTTTTTAATCATTTGATATTTCTATATTCGATGGGAAAAATGTTGAAATATCTCGAATATTATCTATTTATCATTATTATTTAATTTAAGTGAGTTTGATTTCCCGCTTGGTATATTTAATAATATGTAACTAAGGCTGAAAATGAATTTATATAAATGTTAATTCTCTAAAAGAAAGAAGAAATTTATATAATATAGAATAACATTATATACTAATGTGGCATCGCCTTTATTTGATTTGCTACAAATCAAAGATTTTAAGTACTTCACAGAAAATCTTGAAAGTTGCAATTTTTTTTACTTTTTCTTGTAAATTTTTCTACTGTATCACTTATTCCACTACTTCTGTTCTTATAACTCTTGATACACACTATCTTGATTTATATTTTCTTCATTTGATCTATTTTCTTCTTTTCATAATTTTAAGATCTGAATAAATTACTTTTTTTTTAATTCTTGAAATTTTTTTCAAAGACAAGAGTTAGAAGGATTTGAGAAATTTCCAAATATTTTATTAAATATCACAGTCTTTTTAAATTCTTCTATATAAAAAATATATTTGATTGTATTTGGTCGCAGTAATATCTTTAAATATTTTCCAAATTCTGCTCATATTATGGACAAGTGAAGACAAGGGAACTCTGAGACCTTGACTTCAATGCCAATTACTCCAACACTTGAATGAGAGAGTAAGCATTTTGCTTTTGAAGAAGTGTATTAATGATCTCTATTTTTAATAAAAAGTTTTCCTTTTTATAAAATATTGGAATATATCATCAAGATATAAGACTACACAATACTTTTTTAATTCTAAAATAAGATTAAAAATAGGAGTTCTTGATTTTGCAAATCCAAATATTTAGCTCAAATCAGAGAAAATATTTTTCATGAATACTAACAATTTCCTTAACCTAGAAGGTAGGAAAAATAAGATTAGTTAAAAACAGATATTTTTTCGCTAGAAGTAACTTTCTAGAAATGGTTAAAGTATAAAGATAGAGAAATCTTGAGCTAAATACAAAAAAATGAATTAAATATTAATTAGTTAGATATGAAATTTGATTTCACTCTATAATCTCAAACCAAAATATTAAAAAAATATATAGAAAATGCAAAATTTATTGCAAAAAGTCTCTTTTTATAAGGATTCATCTCAGTCAGTATAAAATTGACAAGTTATATTTAAAGAACTCAAAAATATAAAAAAAGGAAATCATAAACTGTTAAGATACGTCTCAAAGGTAAAATTAAAACCTGGTTTCTAATACCTAAGATTAAAATATGAAATAGATATTCAGCAAATATGAGAAGCAAGTAATTAAAAGCAAATTTCAATTAATTTGTAGAGTTGACGGAAACCTAAATTCTTTAAAATATGTCGAAGAACGAACATAAATATGTAGAACCTAAAGATTAACCTGAAAAAAAAATTTAGGAGAAAAAAGTAATGCTGATATTTTAAACCAAAATAAGAATAAGAAAACTTAGAAGTATGATAATATTTCCAGTAATTTTTATTGAGCTTCAAATGGAACTTTATACAAAAAGATTTTTTTAGAAAGAGGGAAATTTTATGTGACATAGTATTAGCAAAAAAGAAGAAACGAATAAATGGTAGGTAGTAAAATTGACTGAGCTAATGTTCCAATTATAAAAATGAGTTAAATAAGAACAAGTAGATATTTCTTTCATGAAAGCGATACAAATAAGCACTGGAAATTAAAGACTTAGAAAAGCAATTAAATTTTAATACAATGGTGAACCTATTAAAGGTGGAATCACTATCATTCATTATTTTTCTATTAATAAATGATCTAAAAATATAAAAAGTAAAACTTTATAAAGATAAAAATGTTGATAAATAAAAATAGAATACATAGACAAAAATTAAAAATTTCAGATTTCTAATTTAAAAAAATAAAAAATAAACTTATATTCATAATAATTAATTTTTCGATTTACGTTGAAATGATTGAAAATCAATTACTTTTATTTTAATTTTTCAATAGAATCTTGGAAATTAGAAATTAAAAAAATTCGTAAATAAAAATAATAAATTTTATGATATTAAATATTTTTATATTCTTTAATTCGCTTATTTTCATAATAACTAAAAACAAAATTTTAAAATTAATTTTTTTTAATTTTATATTACTAAAAATTTTAGTTTAAATTTCTAAGAATAGCATATTATTCATATATTTTTTTCAATATTTAGCCTTTTAATATTTTTTTCACCCTATTAAAATTGAAAATAAAAGCAGTATAAATCATTTTACTTTATCATGTCTCAAAGAATTTTAAATTATATTATTAATAAATTATTTTATAGATTTTTTTAATTGCAGTTCTATTGCAAATTTTTTTAACATTATAGTAATTAATATTTCTTTTTTAATAAAAATTATATTTCCATTTTTAGATTTAAACTCTGCTGTTTTAGAGATTATATATTGTAGAAAAAACTTTTAATTAAAAATTTTTGATATCTCTAACATATATAGGCTTTCAATGGGTTCTGACTTTGAAATTAACTTTTAATTTTATTTAAGGAACTTATAATTTTATAATTTTATGGTTATACATTTGAACGATATATTGTTTATTATGTTCAGTTTGAATTCAGATTTTTAATATCTCATTAATTTTGAACTATTTAAGCGATTATTAATCTAAATATAAAATCTGTCTGAAAAATAATTAATTGATGCTAAAACTATTTATAAAAGCTTGCAAGTTTTACTTTCAATTACCTTTAAAGACTTAAACTACCTTTTAGAATGCTAGAGGCCCTTTATTTCTTTTGCTTTATATGGATATTAATTTAAATAAAAACTAAAAATATTTTGGACATCTTTAAATGTCAGAATTTCTTTCAAATGCAGACTTTTAAGTTTATAAGTTTTATTGAATCACTTCCTCTTTATTAGCATTTCTTATCTAAAAATTTTCTGATTATTTATTCTTTTCTATTTTAAATAGCTCCATTCTTTGATCAATTACTTATCTATGAAATATTTTGATTTGTTAATCTATCTATACTGCTTGATTGTTAGCAAACATATTTATATAAATTAGATCATAGAGAATCAAACGCTTTATTTCGAAATTTCCAATCTTATAATATAATCATTTCCTTATGTCTCAGTAGTAATTACATTCCATAATATGGTCGAAAGTGTTATAATCTCCATAGATGCAAAAAGGACCATCAACAGGATAATGACGGTCTTAACGATCTTTTCGGAAATCGAATGATTGGATTCAGAGCTTATATATACTTATAATTTATCTTCCTTATGATTTATTAATCAAGTATAACTAATTCCTAATATCTAATTTTGAAATTACTCAGTACTTATTTTATCAGTAGACATTCTATAAAATCTTTAGGTTACGTTTGTATAGAATTTGAGCTAAATTTACATTTTTATATGTTTAGTAAATGATTCTAAACTGCAATTATACTCCTAGTTATTCAATTAAATATTATAGTATGAAGTCATTTTTTTTAAGTTGTCAAAGTTCTAAAATCCTTCTTTCCAATTGTTTTAGAAATATATATCTATAGTTAATTGTGGATAATCAATACTTTCTCTTCTTATTTTGTAAGCAATTTATAGAATCTTAAAGCTAAAATATATTTGAATGGTATTAAATTTAGATCTTATATATTATAACTAGTTAAATGTAGATCCTGGTGCTTAGTATGCTTTCTTTGAAATGAATTATATATTTTATCAATTTTTTTCATTACAAAAGATATTCTATGCTAATTATTTCAAGGCACTAGCTTGCCTCCATATTAAAAGAAGCAAGATTTATTATTGAGAAATAATAAATGAATAGATTAATATAGCAATAGGGATTTACAAGAAGAAATCATAGGTCTACAAGCGCAAAATTTAATTACTACACCATAGTAAGATATACTAAAGAAAAAAAGAATAGATTTAGTTACATAATTATCTAAAATAATTTATGTTTGATATTTTGGAGATAACTTAATTGGAATTATCTAGGAATTGGGGGAAATAATAAAATCATTAAGAACAGTAGTCAAAAATTTTAAAGGGATAAAATTAATTGTTAAAACAACTAAAACAAAGTAAATAATTAATTAAAAACTAATGAAAAGAAAATTACTTTAAATTTTAATGAAATGCCAATTAATTAAAAAAACTTAGTAATTTATTAGGAAATCAGATATGAAGCAAATAAATTAACAAGCTATATTGGTTAACAGAAGTATATAAATATTAGATATCTAATGCAAAATATTGTTTTATATGAAACATTTTTCTATAAAATAATTAAACTATTTACGGAAATTTTTTATTTTGTCTAAAGCGGAATACGGATAAAATATAATTTCAATTGCTGATTTTCCAGTATTAAAAAGAAAAAAACTAATTAAATTTCTTTATCGTAGAAATTTTATTTTAAGGCATACCCTAAACATCGAATTCTATATTTAATGAGGCTTGCTAATTAAATTTGATTTGACTTCCTTTTAGTCAAGCAGTTAAAAGTTAAGACCCTTATTTAAAAACTAATAATCTCTATAAAAAAATTATTTGCTCAAATAAAGTCTTTTTAATAAAAAATTGCTTTGATGGAAAAACTTAAGTAACTCCATTAATTTAAAAGCCTTTGAGGATTATTAGGCAACAAATATTAAGAAATTAGCAAAAAATTGAATAAAAAATTAAAGATAATTTTTAATTAAAATTTATGAAGGAACACTTTATAACAATTGCATAATGAGATATTAGTTAATTAGACAATAATTAAAATAAACTACCTAAAAATTACAATACTAATTATAATAAAAAGCATATTTAAGAGATAAAATTAGTTTATAACTAAAAAAGAGAAATTGTTAAACAAAATATCTATTGTAGTGTTTTATATTTAAATAATAATTTAAAATAATTAAATTTTTATTATAGTGAAATATTCTATTATGATTAAATGTAAAAAATTAAGAATTTTTTATATTTTAATTTCTTTAAATTTTCATCCTTTTTTTACTTAATAAAAAAAGGAAATTTTTAATTAATTCATTTTAAATTAAGTAATTATGATTATTAAGTATATTTGCTGATTATTTTAAAGCAAATATTAATATTATAAAAAATATAGTAGAACAAATATTGTTAGTTTTATAAGTAATTAGTTGATAATTAGTAAAATAATGTCTTATAATTAAAAATTTTATAATGATTTAATCAAAGCTATAATAATTATTAAGCTATTTCGAAAATATTAAAATAGATAGAAATTTAAATTAAAACTTGCCAATTAGTTGATTATCTTTTTTATTTATTATAATTTTATGATATATAATTTGTAGTTTTTCATTAATATTTTCTAACTTTTATCTATATTTGTTAACTAAGTAATTAATCTTATTTACTTAAATATTCATACTTTTTAGTGATGTTTCGAAATTTCTTACTATTTCTTACTATTTCTTACTATTTCTTACTATTTCTTACTATTTCTTACTATTTCTTACTATTTCTTACTATTTCTTACTATTTCTTACTATTTCTTACTATTTCTTACTATTTCTTACTATTTCTTACTATTTCTTACTATTTCTTACTATTTCTTACTATTTCTTACTATTTCTTACTATTTCTTACTATTTCTTACTATTTTTTACTATTTCCTATTTTTACTTTTTTGTTTTAAATAAAATATAGATATTTTTAATTGAAATGAAATAAATTTTTAATATCTTACTTTAGCTTTAAAGACAGAATATTAAGCATAAATAAAAAATGATATAAAAGCATTTTTGTTAATCTAATATGTTTTATAATTTTATAATTCTTAATTAAATAAAATTATAAAAAGTATAGAAATTTAAATTAAGATTTCATCATTTAGTAAAAAGATTAATTTTGTCTATGCGTTAAATATAATTAAAATTTATAAATGCGACTCTAGTATTATTAAGCTAACTGGAATTTTAACTGTTCAATGATGCTATAAAAAATACATCTTAAAAAAGGAGTCATGGCAGGTTGCATCTCTTAGGAGTATAAAAGCAGTTCTCACTTGTCATGCCAAGTCAGATTTACGGGGGATATCGGCCAATATTGAAGATAATTTCATTCCAGGTCCCAATAGTTAGTCAAAGCAAAGCAGCTTCTCGTTGGTGTGTAGCTCTTTCAATATAAATATTTAATATTACAAAAGTCTTCTCATATTTATTGTTAAAATTCCATTCATCAACTGAGTCACTTCCGTTTCTCCAAATGAGGAATCTGCTTGTTTTAAATTATTCTCAAATCTTGAATCAAATGCTACAATCTTCTTGATAAAATCAAAATAAGAATTAGTAATTAAGTCATAAGCAAGCTTATCAGCCAAACTTTCATGTTGCTAGCGAGAGCCGTCGAAAAAGTAAGGTTTGTTTCTTCTGAAGTTGTACATTCTTCTCCGTGGAGGTATCTAGTGCGAAATTATTCTCAATTCAGTTTACACTATAGCAAATTACCTATTAAAACTCCCGACTAACATTATTTATTTTACTTTTTTTATAATAAAAATGAATATAAAAGTGAAAAAAAACAATAAAATGATTCTGAAAATTTATAGATTAAATAAAAAGGATCTAGAATTTAAAAATCTCTTAACATAAAAATATAACTACTACAGAGTAAATATATGTAAGAATTGTAAAATTCACTTGATCTGCTAAATAATAAAATATGAATATTTTAGAAAAATCAAAGCAGTATTGTTTGACAATAATGATTGCTGATATAGAAGATTATACATCTTACTATGAATCTTAAATGTTGGATGGAAAATTATTAAACATCTAATAAAGAGGAGGCTACATATTAAAAAGGAGATTTAGAAGTTTTTAAGCATTCCTTGATTTGAATTTTTATCGAATATCTAAATTATTGTCATTTGATTTCTATCTTTGTTATGATACTAAAATTAAGAGAACTATGAAGGGAAAAATGAAATATTTAATGATTTTTAAATTTTATTTCTTTCTTAAAATCATAATAATTAATTTTTTATTTTTAAATATTCATAATTGGCTTTTTAGTTATCTTTAAGAATAATTGCATTTAATTATTAGGACAAAATTTTAAATTAATTTACACGATAAAAAATTAATATCTTATGATTAAAATTTTTTAGACATTCCTTATTCTTTTTTTATAATTTTAAATGTTATGTCATGAGAATATAATCATTAATGTTAGATATTTAATATTTATTTGATTTAATGAAAGTAAATAATTATTATAATTTTATATATATTTTGTTATTTTTTAATTAGTTCCGAAATATCAATAGTATATATTTCTTTTTCCATTATTTTTAAGTAGCTTTATTTTTTTATCTTATTTTTGCATCTCATCATACTTGAAAAATAAATATTTTATAATAAAATTTCATGCAATTTAGCATAGCAAATTTCACTCATTTACATTTTTTATGAGAAATTAAATTTTTCTACTTTTAAGCATGCTAAAAATAGACTAACTTCAAAAAATCACCTTTCTATAAATCAATTATTTTATCGTTTTGCTACATTTTATTTAAGTTTTTATTTCTTTTACAGTTTTCTAATAAAATGATTTATTCATTTTATTAAAAAGTTTTAGTTTATCAAATAAAATGTAATTTTAATATATTTTAAAAGATAGAAATGTATTTTTAAGCTATTAATTACTATTAAATTAAAATAATTATTTATATATTTATTTAATTTTTTATTATTTATCTGTTATTGTATTATCTTTTATTTAGATATTAACTATTTTATTTTTATTCATATTTCTCAAATAAGAAATTAATGTGTTGTTTTGATAAAAAATATGGATGTAGGTAATGGTTGGGAGTATTAGTAGGTAGTCTGATACAGTGCATACTGCATTGAGAGTAATTTTGCACTTGAAACCACCACGAGGAAAGATGAAAGAGCTCAGAAGAAAAAAACCTAACTTTTTCGAGGGTTCTAACAGTATGAAAGTTTGGCTTACGGGTTTGCTAATGATTTAATTACTAATTCTTATTTTGATCTTATCAAGAAGACTGGAGCATTTGATTAAAGATTTGAAAATAATTTGAAAAAAACAGATTTCCCATTTGGAGAATCTGACTCGTTTGACGAATAGAATTTTAACAAGAAGTATGAGAATACTTTTTTATTATCAAATATTAATATTGAAAGAGCTGCGTGCTAACGAGGGGCTACGCGCTCTATAATCATATTTATTTCATTAAGTAAAATAATTTATCATATAGATTATCTATAAAAAATTAACTTTATGAGCAATTTAGTAAAGATAATTTACAGGTCTAATTTTAAATAAATAATCTCTTAAATATTTGATTCATTAATGTAATGTCAATTATATAACTAAAATAACTTCCTTTATTATAAACTTTTTTATTATAAAATTATAAGATAAAAATGCTCTTACTTTCTTAATGTCTAATTAATTTTAATTTTAATTATGTTTATAAACTATTGGGGCTAAAGTAGAGGTTATAAACATTAAAAAAATAAGTCAAATCTCTTTAAAGTTTATCTAATTGAGAAAATAAGATTAAATATTGGTTTATAAAAATTTGAATAGAATTTTTAAACTTTTAAATGACTTTAAAAAGAAATTTTGAGAACAGCTGAAATCTAATTGATCTCTTATTGAACATTATAGAATATTCTTTTATCATTTTCTGCAAACAGAAGACCAAGAATAATAGAATCATACTCCATATTCATAGATTTCAAGCCCTATCAAGGTCGGATAATCTTTCAGACACTTTCTCTTCAAAATGTTTTAACCAACTAGAAACTATCTAAGGTTAGAGTTATAATCAGATTTTCTAAATTCTTGCTGCTGCCGTTCTTTGTTTATTTGAACTTTTAAATAAAAAATTGATTTAATTACTTAGTTAAATGACTTTTCCAACGAATGCAATACTTTTGGATAAATTTATTTATTTTAATTCATAAAACGAAATATTTTATTTTTGAAGTGTATCTCAATCTCTTTCCCACTAATTTTGTTTGATTTTCTTTATTTTAATTATTATATTTAAACATCTTCTTCTTTCCTCAGAATCGAATAATTGTGTTTTACTTTTTTATCTTTATATCTTTTGTCTTATATATAAATTCTCTGATTGACTTAATATAGCTGGATGTTTTATAAGTATACTAAATATTTTTTAATAGCTGTTAATCTGGTTCTTATTAGGTTTAAAATATAATAAGATTTATTTTTAATTAGCTTTTGATTTTGATTCTTACTTAGCACAATTTTACTAAATTTAATCTATAATTTCTTATTATTTGATATATCTTTTAATGTAGGAATTCCTCTAATAGTCTGTATAGTTAGTTTGAAAATCCAAGCATTCTTTGCTTATTTTTCTTTTTAACATTTTTTTAATTTAAAAAGTTCTTTTTTAATGATCCATTTTTTGACTTAAGAGAGTTATCTTAATTAAAAATGAAAATGGCTTAGATAAGTGAGTCAAACTAAAATAATGAAAATGAGATTATTTTTGATATTTGATAAAATTAACCTTATTACACAGGCTAAAATTAGAATGAAGAAGATTGGAGTCCTTCTTTCTTTATGGTATTAAAATAATTTAAAAAAGAAGAAGATTTAGTAAGTTTTCTAAAGGTTTCTAAGAAAGAAGTTATAGATAAGTGTAAAGAGATTTTGAAAGATTAAATAAAAAAAGGATAATTCATTTAAGAATTAGAAAACTTCGACCCTCTTTAACTAATTTTCTAAATTATTTACTAAGATTCATAGGAGTTTTAAAGATTGATGATAATACTTTCACAACTTAATATGCAAAGTTAATTAGATAAGAGTAATATAAAACTATTACTTGAAAGTGACTAAACAGAGTAGTTTTGGTAAGAAATAAAATAAGCTTTAGACAATATACAAAAGAATATCAAATACCTCATTTTTTTAGATGACAATTATAAAGTTCTTCACTGAATTCGTTTAAAATAGTAAACCTTAGTAATATATTCTTACGATTCTTCTGTTAGTTATCAGAAATCATAAAGATTAGAAGACATTTTAGAGGAAAATTAGCATAAATGGAAATAAGTTATTGCTTAGTTTTATGCTTATCACAGAGATTAAGATTCTTCTGCTTAAGTATTTATGGTGGATAAGTTTTAAGTTCGTTTCCATTAATTTGATGAGAATTAAAATTATTTTGATACATGAAATCTGTAGTATTTAGTTCCTCAATTAGAGCTGAAAGGTACTATTTTTGAAGATGAAGGAAAAACTGTAAAAGTAGTAGAAGCTTGCAATATAGAATCATAAAGAAGAGTAGTAAAATTCATAAGAACAGAGTAGTAATAAACCTAATTAAAATAATTGCTTCTACTGTTATAGTAGCATAAAGAATAGTATCAAGAATATTTCTGTCAAGTTTATGACTGAAATTTGAAGGAAGAAGCTTTAACAAATTGAATAGAAATGGAATATTGTGATTCAGATCTTAAGAAACTGATGAAAAGATAAAAGGAATTAAATAATTATTTTACCTTAGATGAAATTTGAAGATTTACGTAGTTTCTTATAGAAGGATTCGAGTTTCTCTAAAGTTAGAATATTTGCCATCAAGATATAAAACCTAATAATATTTTTGTAGATTCTAATTGAAGGCTAAAAATAGGAGATTTAGATTTTTCAGATCCTTAACTTAATCTTTAATTTCAATAAAAGAGCATTTACACAGAAGGATATCAATCTCCTTAGATTGTTTTGAATACGTAAATAGATCCTTATAAATCTGATGCTTTCTCGTTAGGAATAACTTTACTTGAATTGTCAACACTTTAGAGAGCTAAAAATTTAAAACTAAACTAAAAAAGTAAAACAAGCAAAGAATTATTTGATTTAATAGGATAATAGATTTAACATTATAATCTATAGGATCAAAAATGTAAAAATTTGCATTGGACTATTTTTCATTTACTTCAATGAGAAGAAGAAGATAGATATGATTTCATAGAAATTAAGCAAGCTTTAGAGTAAAAATAATTAGAAAGAAAAGAATTATTTTAGTTAGAAGTTTAACAAGAAAATTAAGTAGAATTTTGTGAAGAAAGTGAGAGTGATATAGAATCTTAAATCCAGAACAATTCATGAGGATTATTGTAAACTTCATCCGTTTAATCGTAAAATCAGTAGAGTAGTTAAAACTAAACATAGGAAAATAGTTAATATTCAAAATCTACAAATAAAATTACCACACACGAATGAGACTTAAAAAAATAGAACGAAATTAATGACTTTTATCAAAATAAAAGGTAATAAGAGATACAAAAAAAATTAAAAAAGGTCAATCAAAAATAATAGAGCTAAGATTTGATCGAATAAGTTCCTTTATTGGCACTATAAGAAGCAAATCATCCCTTTAAGTTTAACTTTGGTCTTATCTAATAATATTAGCAAGATATTAATTTATGTTAAGATCCTAATTTAAAATTTTAAGAATAAAAAAGTGACAAAAGCAAAACTTATGTAGGCTAAATAGATAAGAATAACAACTTTAAAGGATATGGAAGAATATTGAAAAAAAACTATTATTACGAAGGAGAATTTGATAAATCCATGATGCATGGAAAAGGAACTTATATTGATTTAGAAAATTAAATTGTAAGATAAAATGCGATTTTTAAATATAATAAGCTATATGATGAATAGTTATTAACGGAAAAAAAGTAAAATATTTAATCATAAGACTTAATTTCAGATATCGAAATTCCTGAAATGACTTTTGAAAATGACAACTTAACTCAATTAATATTTAATCATACGAATCGTTTGAATACAAATATTGCTATAAAGGATTCTAAGCGTTTTGTTTAATAAGTAGAGATAGAAAAAGATTTAGTTTATATAGGATAGATAGATTAGTTTTATAATGCTCATGGAAATGGAAGAATGTATCATTTAAAAAAGGGATATTATGAAGGAAGATTTTATCATGGAAGAATACAAATTAAAAAAGATAAATTTATTCAGATTTAAGTAGAAAAAGACGCTAAAAACTTAGATTAAAAATAACTAATTTAGTAAGACCAACCTCCAAGTTAGGCTGAAGAAAGGAAAAGAGAAGATCCTGAAAGAGAAGAAGAAAAAAAAGAAGAGCAAGAGTAAAAAGATAAGCAAGTAGATTAAAAACAGGAAAAATAATAATAAAATCAGAAATAAAGCTAAGTAAGAGAGAAAAATAATGATAAATAAAATGAAAGCAAATTTTAAAGCTCTGAACCGCATTAGAAATCATATGAAATACTTTTGTTATTTGCAATTCTTTGGCTCATCAATATGGTTCTTTACATATATAGCTCAGAAAGAAATATCTTAATACCAGTTGACTAAAATAATATTTGAAGCCTAATATAAAAAGAGTAAACTTACCAAAAAGAAAAGCAAGTTTAAATAATTCTATTTAGGTTTAACTGAAACAGTATCTTCTTATAAACCTTTGATTCTTATTAAGAGCTTAAACTATAAGAACAGTGAAGTACTGAATATTATAACAAATAGGAGTAGAAAATACCTGAATGACTATCAAATTTCGAACAGCAGAAAGTTAAGTTTGATATAGTCATGCAAAATCCCAATTTATAAAGAAATTAAAGGCAGTAAATTGAAGAATTAAAGTAAAATCTTAAGAAAAAAAATGATGAAACTTAAATAGCAAGTGATAATCAACTGTTGCTATAATAAAATTTTACTAATATGTACAATTTCTGAAAATATCACACTGGAATTAAGATAAATTTCCCTCATAATGAATTAGAAAATTATTATTATTAGGGATGGAGATAATAAACTGAAAAGTTTGAGTTGAATTTCGGAAGTTTGAACGAATTTCCTTTTGAAATAAAAAAATATCAGGTACTATCATTGAATAATCAAATTTTAGTAAAATTGGAATACTGAACCCCTATTGGAGGACCAATTTTCACTTTAGAAACAAATAATCCTCTACAAGTTTTAAGTAAGACTATAATGGAATTTTGGTTTGAGAAAAACAAAAAAATTCTAAAGTTTTACTTTGATCTAAAATGAGATTTCCTTTAAATCTAAAAGATCTCTAACTCTATTTTAATCCAATAATTTAAGACTCCTAAATAAAAATCAAATAAATAAATAAAATTTTATTGTGTTTACTTAGTAAAATTTGATATTTTTAAATTATACTAAAGCAACTTAAAGCTAAATCAATAACTTATTATATAGAAAATTACTAGTTTCATATCTTTTATTTTTGTTGTTCCTTTTACTATTATTATGTTTATCAAAATTGTACTAATTGTTATAAACCTTTATTTTATGAAAAAGATAGAAATTAAAGAAAGAAGAAAGAAGAAAGATTTATACATAAAATAGAAATTAAATTTAGAAGTTAAAAACAATGTAAGTTACATCTGTCAAAGTCTTAATCATTTTTTAATTTAATCTTTTGCTTCTAGAATATAAAATTAAAAGCAATAGAATCTAAATTTAAGAAAGATCTAATAAATTATACTAAAGCTTATATTTTAATAGCTAATTATGATCAAAAAGTTTAAATTTGCTAAGCAAAAATTAAAAAAATAAAGTTTAAAATTCTAAAGAAAGATAAAATCTAAAATAGATTTATTTGCTTAAGTAGTCAAACATTTTTATTCTTAACACTAGAATTTAATCAGTCTTATATAAAGTAAACTTTCTTTGATTACTAATAATCTTAAAACTTAATAAGATTATTTGAGAAAATATAGCAAAATATAATAATATATCCTATAATTTAGTTATAGTTATATAGCTTATTTAATAGTTTAGTTAAAATTAATAAAGATATTTAAATACCTTTAATTAGAATTGTTTAGCATATATTAATAATTTAAATTAAAAGCTAGGCTTACTAAATGTAAGTACCTAGTAATAGTTATTTATAATAATTTCAAATATCATTTTATAAAAAATGTATATTATAAATATAAAGTGTTAGATTATAAAATATCAAAGGAAAATAATGTAATTAGAGTAAAATTAGATTGTTTAAACTATTAAATTTAATTATTCTTAAATAAAGTCAAAATTTATTAGAACTAAGATAAATAAGAGAATTACCTTTCATTGTTTTTATTTCTGGATATAAATAATTTGAGTAAATCAAAAATTTAAATAAAGTTATTATATTTATTTTATTATTAGTTCTCATTTAATTTTCAATATTCGCAAACTTTTCTCCATTTTTCACTTTTGAGATCATATATAAATAAATAGCTTTCTCTTACATACTAATATACATGCTATCCACTTAGTACTGGTTAATTGTAGCTAAGTCTTCCTTCATTTTTTTATCCTTGGATTTTAATTTATTTCAGATCGAAAATTTAGGTTTCGATATTGCTGCAATTTCCTCAAATGAGAAATGACAATATGCATGGAATCCAAATTGCAGAAGTAGATGCTTTTTATGTCGGATAATTTGAGCTCTCTAATCACTCATTGGTCATCACATCATAAATCTAAATTAATTTCTAATATTCTTCTTTCTTTAAGTTGAACCCTCCAAATACATGCAACATTTAATTTACCTAATCGCATCCAAAAATCTGAACTGGAGTTTATATCTACTTAATCACTCTAAATTATTCATTCTTCATACTAAAAACTTCGCATTCTACTACATTCTCTTCAAAAGATTTCTAGAACTTTGTTCCTGAAACAATAAAAATTAAATTTTTTTTATTAAAATTAGTTTTATGAAAATACCTTTAGTAGTACATTTGCAATTTTAGTATCTTTCCCTTTTAGGAATGAATAGTAAATCTGCTCTAATTTAATTTTTTTCCTCCTGAGATTGCTAAGTTTTCCTCTTTAAATTATTCTATTTATGTAAAAACACTATCAGTCTCTTCTATTTCTACTAAGTCTTCTTCAAATAAATCTGTATTTACCTAATAAAGCCTAATTCTATCAGAGTCTTATCAAACTGTACTAATAATCTTATAATTTCTAGAGGAAACTAAGTTAGAGCATACTTCATATTTAGTAACTCCAATACCAAATTTAGAAAAAATTTGATTTCCTTTATTTCTATTTTAAGCTTTTAAGATTTTCCTAAGGAAAACAATTTTTAATATTAGGTTTTATTTTATAAAATCCATTTAATATTTTTTTATTTATATAACAATAAACTCTTCAAATCTTAGTTTCTTATTTCAATTTATATACTTAAGTTTGCCTCAGTCATTTCTATAAATCCTTTAGTAAACTTAATTTATTGTTAAAGGAAAGCAATTAGATATGAACAATATCTACATTCTTCTTTTCTTACTTCTTTATTTAAATTTTTCTTTTTTAATTTAATTTTAGGATGTTAACTAAGAAGCTTTCAATCAAAATTAAAACATATTTTAAGCCTACGCTAATTTATTTCTATTCCTACTTTTAGTTTTTTGCTTTATTTTAGTTTCATTTTACCATTTTGAAAGTTTTTTTCGACCCTAAGAAAAATAATTTTTAGAAGTTATTTATTCAATTAGAATAAATTTGATTATAACATCTATTTTTAAGCTACTTAATTAAAACCTTAAAGACATAATAAGCTTAATAATTGGTTGCTTATATTAAGCAGCTATTAATTTACTCTTTCAGTGTCTTTAATCTTCATTAAATTAAAATAAATTTTCATTTAAATACAGCTATTAAATATTTGCTATATTCTAATTCTTTAAACAATTTTGTACTTTCTTCCAAAAGTTTAAATCCAATCTACTTGACTTAAAAAATTTATTTATTGGAAAAAATATTGCATTCATCTATTAATGGATATAAAATCCTTACACTTGACTGTTAAGCTTTTCCTAATTATTAATGCAAAAAATATATAATTGATGTGTATTATAATTAATAAAGATCTTTAGTTATCATTTTAATTATTTTAGATTCTTAATTATCTTTCTATTCTTTTTTCTTTTATGATCTTCTTTAATTATAATTTCTTATTTACAGCTTTAATTAGCTTTATTACTTTTATATATCTAATATATATTCTATTATTTATGCTAACAATGTCTTCACTTTTAATCTTCAGTTTTATAGCTGGAATTTATTTAGATATTTACTATTTCTCTTTAATTGTTTCCTTATAAATTGTTTATATGTTTAAATTATCTCATTGTTCTTAATTTAATCTTTGGATATTATGCCTTTCTTTTAACCAAAAGATCTTCCAATATAAGCAAATCTTACTAAGTATTTTTAAACCCCGTTCTCCTGTCATTTTGCTGTCTCCTGACTTCATTTTTTGAAACTTAGTTTCTATTCATTTCACTAAGTATTTTCTGATTTCTAGCTTAAAAAGAGATTATTCTTTGCTTCAGAAAATTATGCAGTTTTGTGCAAGGCATGTATTAAATGTCCCTTCTATCTCTTAGACTCTTTATTTATTTACTTATTTCCTTTTTCATATCATTCAGGGAATTTTTCGCTTCTAAGAAATAGAATTTTCTTTAAATTTCTCTTCAATCAGAGTTACCTTTTTCATTCATTTTTACTTCCTCAATATCAGATATTAGCTTTAACATACATCAACAAATCTAATTTTCCTCTTTCTTCAGTAAATGCATTTCTTACTACTCTAAACTTCCAACTAATAAGACTGAAAAATATAAAAAGATCGTAACTTTGTATAGTCATGAAATCATATGCTCGCTACTTAATGCAAGCTAGTGTTGATAGTAAGATTTTAAGTATTTAGAAGAGTGGAAAAAGAAAGAGTACAAAGAAAGGTAAAGATAAAGTTAAAAAAGAAGTCTATTTATATAAATAAGCTTAAAGGTCATATATAGTAAATTGAAGCTTGCAAGTTATGCTAAAAAGCCTTTGCTAACTCAGCCAACTTACCTCTTATTCTACCTTTTAAACATTAAGCTTGCTAGTAATGTCTATATCTACAGTTCCAATAGACTAATTAAAATGTTTTTCCTGAGTATAGAAATTAAATTTTCGAAAATCCTACAGATTTAATTGAAATGAAAAGCTAATTTAGATGATAGATAATTAGGAAAGCATAAAGTAGAGAATATAAGCACATCTTTAAGATTATTAGGAGTATTATGAGTAAAAAAAGAGTCTTAAAAGGGATATCATTTATCAGAAAATTAGACTCTTTAGAGAGGTCAAAACATTTTTGAACTATAAATATTCGCTTAAAGTTAGGGTAACTTAGGTGAGATTGATAGAGTCCTCAACGATTTAGAATCAAGAATTGATTATTTAAAAAATTGAATCTCAAAATAGAATTCTTATTTATAGAATTAGAGGATATTGAAAGAAACTTTAACAGCAATAAATTAAAGGGCTTATAAGAAAAGAGAAAATTAGAAATGCAAAAATTTAAAAAGATAGAAAATAATTTAACTGAATGGCTTAAGTAGTTTGATTGAAAGCTTAATTCTCAAATCTAGGGAAATAATTAAGAAGCATCTAGAGTTAAAAGCAATGAAAAGTTAGCATAAGTAGAGTAAAAAGAAAAGCTAAGAAGCAGTTTTCGTTTAACCATAAAACTGAATTCCTTTCTTTTAGGAGAAATCATAAATATTATATTTGTTTAATACTGATGATGATAATAGCTATGATACTATGCAAACATAATAGAGTATCCCATAAGGTTGTGGGAGTGTTTATTGTTATAATAAGTTCTTTTAGCTGGTGGATTTAATTTTTTGGGTGTTAAAGTGAGTTTGATAAATTAATCTTGAAGAAACTTTTATCAATTAAGTGATATGAATGTTGGTAAGAAGGTTTTAGGATTCAATACGGTAAAAGGAAAGCTTCTTATTATAATTGTATTAATTAGCTTTTTTATTTCAAATAGTAAAAAGTTTGGAGTTAATGAAAGTAGTAATGAAATAATTTGAAATACCAGAAGCATGTAGAAGTTATCCTAACTTAGAAGGAAAGATGATATCTGGATGACCACAATAAATATTTAAAGGTTAGCTATTTATAGATGAAAATTAGCAGCTAAAATTATAGGGTGAAATTATAAAGACAATAGAGAAACAATGAACAATAGCCTTATCTATATTTTTTCATTTATATCATATAAAATCTAAATTTACCCTTCTTAAATCTTTTAGTTTTAATACCATAACAATAAACTAAAGCTTTTATTTATACTATTACTAGATAAATTTATAAAGCCATTGATAAATGCATCGTTACGTAATTTAAGTCTATAATCTATAATATTAAAAGGAAAATTAAGTTAAAGACTTTAAATTTTATAATTTAAGCTAAAGTAGAATTTTATAATCCAAGTAAAAATAACTTAGAAAGAACTTGTTTAAACTAATTAAAATTCTAGAAATAAGTTAAGAAAATATTAAATTTCAAGTTTAATTGAATAAATCAGAACTTGTATTAGTCTAGATATGCTACTTAAAATTCATTCTTTTAT
The DNA here is from genome assembly GCA_946699065.1 of Loxodes magnus. NCBI lineage: Eukaryota > Ciliophora > Karyorelictea > Loxodida > Loxodidae > Loxodes > Loxodes magnus. The sequence continues at coordinate 260,191 of CAMPDV010000390.1, read as the reverse complement.
CCTTAGAAATAAAATTTTAAGTTAAAAGCATGATAAAAATATTTATTCTGACAGCTTTTCCTCAATCCTTATTATAGCCAAGAAAAAGATAACAAGCAAAATTTTTAATTTTGTGCTTATTCAAAAATTAAAATTCTCTTAAGTAACTTCTATTAAGCAATAAAAGGAAATAGATTGAAAGTATATAAGAATGATATAAAGGTTGAAGAGAAAATGATTTATAATAATAAAACTGAAGAAAGCTATAAAAACTGACGATGATTATAGAGATATATTCCCTTTACATAATTTTGCTGGTACTTTTTAGGTATAAGAAAGAGAATTATAGTTATATAAAGATTATATAGAAACACTTATGAATTAATTATAACAGTCTTAGCAATTCCAAGCAAAATGATAGTGTGAATACCGAAAATATAATATAAAGTAGTTTAAATAACATAATATAAAATAAGTAGTTGCTTGGCATTATACTCATATATTATAAAATCTAAATTTTAATAAATAAGCATAAAGGTAGCTTTCAGCTATCTTAACTTAAATCTATTTAATATAAACTAAATCAATTTACTATTAACTTATAAAGCCTAAATATGATTAAGAGTATGGTTAACTTACTTCTACTAATAATTTTATAGCACAATTAAGTCACACTAATCTTAAATAGGATTATAATCAAATTATTATCAAACTAGGAGTTTAGAAGAGGTGAAGCAGAAACATATAAATCTGGAAATCATCTAAATAAAGCTATCTGAAAATAGATAATTAACATTTAAATTTTCAGTTTAGGTATTATAAGTAAGAGCTTAAGTACATTAAGAAACACAATAAGTGTATTTGAAATTAGATTTTAATATGGAGGTATCATTTAATTCAATTGTATATTAATAAGGTAAAGCTTATTTAAGCTACTAAAAACTTGCAATAATACTAATATTAGGATATATAAATAGGAAGAGAATTATGTTTATGAGGATAGTTAAGCATAACAACGGAAAAGATTAATCTAATAACTATTAAGTTGATTTTTTCCTTTAGATTAGCTTTTAAAATTTGAATTTAAGTCCTCTAAACATTTAATTAAGCATCTAAAGTTTTTTAATTATTGAAAAGTATTTTACAAGTTTAATAATTCAGTACATAAAAAGAACGTTGGAGAGTAAATTTATTCCTAATTGATAAGCTTTTTAATATAAAATAGGTAAGCTTTTCAAATAAAAGTCTTAATTTCAAAAAGTTTACAGTATCATATATAAGCTATTCATTTGTTTTTAAGTTAAATGAGCTTCATATAATATACCTAATTATCTAGCTTTTCAAATACATCTTCTAAGTAATGCTCTAGTTACTCATAATGAACATTTAGAAGTTAGAGTACATTTATTAATTATGAAAAGTAAATAAATAGAATGATATATACCATATAATTAAATAAACTCATTAATTATCATTAAACTGCTTATTGCTTATTTATATAAAATTAGTTAAGCTTAATTATAAAAGTTAATAAATGTTAGGTTTTATGTTAGTATTTATTAATCTACTTAGTACCTTCTTATCTAAGGTAGCTATTATTTCTAGCGATTATAACTAAGAAGCTTAACTTTTCTCTGTATCTTTAAGCGTCATGATTGCTGATAAATTTGGCATTCCTTTTAATTGGATTATTTTCGAGAAAATTACAAAGATGAAAGAGATTGAAATGCAAGTGCTTAGTTTTAAAGAGTAAGGAGTTAGACTTGTAATAGATATAACGCTTTAGTAACAGTTCACTCTTTTTATTAGCCTTTATTGTGAGCAGCTTGAGATAGTTCATTTTACTATTGAGGAAAATAATCAGCAAGAATTCGGAAGCTTCATTTTTTTTATCTTGTCAAGTGAAAGATAAATTGCTAACTGTATGCTTACTTTTATAAACCGCTGAGAGTGGAATAAATTTTCCTTCGTTTCAGGTTTGAATTAAATAAACGAGGTAAAATTAATCGCTTAATAGTTCCAGGTTCAATTCTTTGGAGTTTAGAGCCTAAATCAGAACCAATCCGACTTTTTTAGTTAGTTTAGCATAGCAACTGAAATAACAGGGTCTAAGTTTTATTATTTAGCTTTTGAGGATAAATTTTAGTTTTATCTAGATCAGATTATCAAGAAGCAAATTTTCAGGAAAGGATTCGCTCTACTCTTTTCATTTAGGAACTCAAGGTTGCTTTGGTCTACTCCAAATAATATAGAAGGCTCTATTGGGTTTAGTTTCAGAGATTAAGTAATAGTCACAGAGTTTGAGTACTAACTTTATTGTGTTTAAATAGCCTTGTCTAAGATCATTAGTACAGCAGAAGAACTGAAAACATGAAGTACTAAGGTATTATAAAAGATTTATAAAATATCTTAGCTTAGGGTAAAGAGCTTATAGAAGTTTGGTTTAGAGTATTAAATGTATAGGGAGATAATTTAGTGGATATTGGATTTTTAGATTAGACTAGGTTTGTCCAAGAGAAGAACATAATTTGACCTGGGAATACAACAGATATTCCTAAGAATGAAAAAGTAAAGATTCCTATCAGCATGAACTTAGATTGGTAAAACCCAGATGGATCTTGGATTTAATGAATGGATAATTATTTCTTAGGTAGACTCTATGCAGTAGATTGAATCAATAAACAATAGAATATTCTAAAAAATTACAATTTAGAGATTTAGGAGATAAAAGCAGGGGCAACAGTATTTAACTACGACTATGTATACAAAGAATGAGTGAATAAGAAAAATGATTTTGGACTTATTTACTTCTTGCCTATATCAAGTGGAAATGCGCTTAGCCAATTAAACTTTTTCAAAAGTCAAAATTTTTCGATTCAAACAGCTTCTGGAGCAAACAAAGCTTCATAGCTCTCTAGTATATCATAATTTCCTAATTATATAAGATCAACAATGCCTGATGATTTTATTGCATGAATGCTGGCCTAAACTTCTTTCAACGAAGGATGAAAAGACGTTGGTATGGTGTATGGAAATCATGCATGAGGAGTTGGACTAATGGAAAATTTCACGCAAGGAGATCAAAGATATGGAATTAATATAGCCAACATAAACTAAATACTTCCAGAAGTAGTTACGATAGAGAATTTTAAAGAATGATAGCCTGCAATTAAAGAATGCTATCTCAAATCAAGAGTTCTCTTTATATTCACATATGAGACTGATACTTAAATAATATCAGAGTATTTATATGACTTAGGAGTTAGAGCAGGAGATATGGAAATAATTGGACTTCTGTGACTGAATGAGTAAATAGTGTTTGGTAATGGCTCAAATCCTAATTAATTTAAAATATAAGAAGTACTGAAAGGCTCATTTTAGTATTATTCAAATGTATGAGTTGGAGAAATGGGATAACAAATTAAACAGGAGATAGAGGTATGATCAGGAAAGGAAGTTCTGAAATAAAATTCATTTGAATTTGATATTATTCTTCTAGCAGCTACGGCTATGGATGCTGTTATATTAGATGGAGAGAATTTAGGAAAATTCGGAATTATAACAGATTATATGAGAAAAGTACAAGCAATAGGGACAACTGGATTAATAAGAATTAAGTAAGGTACTAATGATAGAAGTAACATTCCATAACAAATATATAATTATAGAAAAATAGCACTAAATAGTGAGTTATAGAGCCTATTGGAAGATACTGTGTGAACTGTGATGTTGTATGGGAATATTATAAACCTATAATGTGAGGAGATGGAACTACTAATGATTATTTAGATCACTGGGAACTTAAATGTCCATTTAAAGAAAGAGATAGGAAAGATTTCAAGAAAGGATTAATAGTTAAGTATTCAATTATCGGTTTTTTAGCCCTAAGTGTACTAATCTTAGGGAAAGTATCTTGCAGAGTCTGAAAAAATGCCGAATTTGAATATTTAGACTACAATACCTGAGGTACTATGTTTGATTTTTTCCAAATTGTATACCTTCTGACGCTATAGTTATAGTTATTCTTTTTAGGACCGAACTTAAAATTCTACGGATAACAATATAAAGTCGCAAAGGATTTCATTTTGCTCGATCTTATAAAATTACTAAATCTTGATAAAGACCTTGAATATTTGACCTAAGGTATTATAGTAATAATAACAGGCATATGAATTTTATTCTTAAGAGCCATCTATCTAAGATGAGAGTTTTCTAAGAGAGTGATAATTAGATTCATTGGAATCTTAAGCTTTTATTTAAGTCCTGCTATTAACTAAATTTTGCTAATACCCATAATGTACAATCTTATTGATTCCTTTTTCTGTGTAGAAGCATATGACGCTAATAAGAATGATGTTCTAAGCTTTAAAGAATCATTCTGGTTAAGAGATTGCCATATCTTATGCTGATAGGATAAGCACCTACTTCTATTTATATTTTCCTGAATTGGAATTATTTTCTATATTCCTACAGCAATTCATTTTGCTCCTTTTTGGTAAGATTTATAAGGAAGTATCTAAAGAATTAGACTTAATCAGCACTACTTTGTATGGCTAATCGTGTTCGGATTTCATATTGTCCTTATCAACAAAATCGACATAGATAAATCAGCCTAATCAGTAGTCTACTTCCTATTTATCCTTCTGCTTTCACTTTACAGCCTTTTGAAAAAACCTATCGCTTATAAAAAGCTAAATAGCATTTGAACAGGCTTATTTTACCTAAATTCATGGTTAGGTTTCATAAGATGTTTAGATGAGTTCATTGACATAGAGAATAAGCTAATTATTATAGTTCTATTTCTATCAGGTATCGTTATAATTTTATCCACCTCTTGGTTTTTCTTCAGCAAAGAGATAACCTTTATTCACGTTTACCAAAAGAACAATTCTCATATACTTAGATTATTTTTTTAGTTTAGATCTAAATACTAAGATCTTTAGAGTCATATATAGCAGAAATAGTATAAAATGAAGACTCTAATGATATAAACTGAATGCTAGCTAGATGATCCTAATTATTTATTTAGGAAGCAAGATATATGCTAAGAAGAGTAGTTTTCAGCATTAAGTTTTGAAGACTAGCAATAAGTAATAAGTAAAACTAAAACTACATAAAAAATTATGGATTCCTTGAAAAGCATATCATAGAGCTAGAATGTAATTTCTTTATCGCCCTCTGAAAACTTAAGTAAATTTTAACTTTAGAGCTATCTTAGGAGAACTTAAAGTATTAATTTAATTCTGATGTTTTAGTAGAAGGAAGCTCTTCTGAACTGAAGTTAGATAGCTAAGAAAACTAGATGTTCATATCTAAGAAAAGTTAAAATTTGAATATCGAAGAAACAAAAGACGAAAGTTATAAGCATGATAGCATGATAAAAGTACCAGAGTTTAAAGTAAAGCATAATTTATTATGACAGATATTTTCAACCTACTAGACTTATATTTTAATTCCTAAGATATATAATTATTTCTTCTCTTTTTCTTTCTTACCAAGCAGAAGATTAATAATAAAAAGCTAAAATAATAATTTTTTATTACTTGAAGTAAACATCTTAAGCTGCTTGATTAAAATGCTTTAAATTATTGCAATATTTTCTGGCTGGTAACTAAGTTAATGTTACTAGTACTGAATTTTTAAGTTTCCTTAGCTCCCTAATTATAATTTAGGCTTTAATGTTTATTCTTTTAATTTTAACCATAATCGTTTCAAATGTTTCTAAATGGTGATCTTTTCCTGAGACTATTAGTCCTCCATAGAAAAGATATTCAAACACAGGAGTAACAGACTACTAGAACAGATATTTTATAATGTAAAGGAAGTGAAGTAAAGTCTCTTCTTTATGATGATGCATGTAAATGATAATTCATATTCACAATGAATGATATAGCCTTATCTAAGATATTATTCCTGCTCTTAATATATTAAAGAAGAAAGTATGATATTGTTCAGTGGGATAACATAATATGGACTAGTTTATAACCTGTGAAAGTTTCAAGTTAAGAACAGAAATTAAAATTAACAATAGTGCGAGGAGAAATTCTTGAAGACAGATTTAATTCGTATTCCTTTATTGTTTACTAAAGCAAAGGATATTAATTTTACATTTTTAAGGATCTGAGTCTATGTATAACTAAATAATGCTTGAGTTTATAATTCATAAGCTAACAAATGAAGCGAAATATAAGCTTAGGGAGATTTACGCTAGTAATAATAATTTCTCATTATTTTGGTAGATAAAAATGAGATTTTTCTCAAAAGTGCAGACTGAAGTTTAGAAAATGATTTGAATATTCTTAATTTAACAAGTTAAATGTGAAGAAAATAAAAATTTAGTCCTAGTTCTGGGGAATAATATATACCTAGTTGCTGCTTTTTAAAGAAGAAAAAAATTTATTTAAGATTAGAGTGACTAGAATCAACCGAAAAAAATGTAAAAGAGGCTTGGGAACTTGACTATTCTAATCATAATAGTTTATAATTCAAATAGTTAGCTATAGATAATTAAAAAGTCTTCAAAGATATAATCCTATCTCATTTTTTTACTACAATAAAGACAGAAAGGTATATGGAAGAACAGATTTCGGATATTAAATGACTTAGTAACTTTGAATTTGAACAAGAAACAACTCGAATGAGAAATTGTTCCAGAAGGTTTCCGATATACCTGAGCCAGTTAGTTTCACTTAATGAATGTTATCTCAGCTGATTCATATATCTTGGGAGGTTTATTTTAAAAGAGCAAAATATTATAATTAATTATATAAAATTACTTTAGAAAAGTTTATATTATATTATTTTGATCATACGACGAAATTCCTCAATCTTATACATTCATTTTTTATTTGAGCAGGGAAATCTTATTATATGAGGAGGATAAAGTTAATCAATTTGCTGAACGATATGTACAAATATAATATAATCACTACTACTTGGTAATAAATTTAATGAATTAGCATATAAATGCCAAGAAGAGGAGCATGTGGAACAAATAATAACCAATTTATCTAAATTTATGGGAAAAGCTTCAAGTATTACTAATGAGATATGGTAGTTTAATTCTGGAACTAATGAATGAACTTAGCTAAGTTTTGATAAAAGTAAATAAAAGGAGATAATAAGTTGCATTCTTTACTCATATTAAATAAAATTTACATAATGCTAGGCTAAGATAATGATGATTTTGATAGTATAATTGTTTATAGTTATAATATACAAAATAAAACCTTCAGCTAAGTGTAAAATATCTCTGGATTATCAGAACCAGCTTGTGGAGCTTGGAAGATTATTTTGTTTATTATGTAGGAAAAGTATAAGAAAAAAGATGGTATATGATTTTTCTTTTATTGACTTTAAAAGCAGAAAAAATATTAAAATTGTAAAAAAGAAGGAAATAAATTACCATTTAAAGTTTATGATCATGTAATAGCGTATTAGAAGAGAATTATTTTGGTGCTTGGAAGAGTTTATTCAGGAAGATTTTATAGCGAAGATAAAAGAGCTTAAAATGAATTGTGATCTTTGATATTTCAAAAAATATGAATAAAATAATTACTATGTGATTGGCCTTGCAGTTAGGGAACTTTTGGAAATAGTAAAGGATAATGCGAACTTTGTCTTCGAGGAATATTTTCAAATCAAAGTAACTAGTGTTAGTCTTGTTCTAAACTAATGGAAAAGACAAAGAAAGAAGCTTCTTCTTTTAAACAATGCTATCTTGTTCTTATGGGTATTTTAATTATTAAGAAAGAGCTACTTTTTGTAAGTATATCATAATTTTATTTTTTCTGCTATAAAAGATTTAAACTACATTTTATGACTTAATGAGCATATTTCTTTTATTTTGGAACATTTGCTTCAAACTCTGAAGCTATAGTTAATAGTTTTAAGATATCAGGATCTGAATCTCTAAAGATTTTTATCCACACTAATTGTGAGTTTATACTAGAAAGGTCATCAGATATAGAGGAAGTGGAAAAAAGGGTTAAATTTTATTTAAATAGCATAGGAGTTTTTTCATCTAAATTAATTAAAATGGAAGTTTATCCTCTTATCTCACATTTTCTACAAATAATTTGCACAAAACAAATTTTATTTTCCCTTTTGCAAGAAATGTTTTTTAACTTATTTATTGAGGAATCATTTTTAAAAATTATATTTGATAACTGATATCCTAGCAACACTCAGTAAAATACTATTATGAACCAGGAGTTGTTTAGCAAAGCTTTACTATGATACAGAAAACATAAGTTGTTGGATAAGTTTCTCTCATTACAAGGAATGGAATAAGAGCTTTAATGTCTACAACATAATTGATAATAAAGCTAAGCAAGTTACTTAAAATTAAGGCTAAAGCCAATACTGCAATAATAACAGCGAAATGATCTCCTATTAAAGTTTTCATTCGTATAATAAACTAGCTAGTTTGATTAAAATGGCTTGCTTTATGCAAATAATAAATCTTAATTTTAGATATAATTTTTGCTTTGATATGACTAAAGATAAAATTAAGGAAATAATGATTAAAGAATTTATACATATTCAAAGATCATATAAAGAAACTTGGTCTCAATTAATTTAATGTGATTATGTTAGAATGAGTAAGAATTTTGTATAATTAGTACTGGTAATTTTATACTAGGACCTTAGATTACAAGCGAGGAAATTTGATTTAGCATAAATTTAAGCACTAAAATAAATTTCATATTTAATGAAAATTCTCTTTTGACTAAGCAGAACCAAAAATAATTCCTATCATAAACATTTTTGTAATTTTAAGAACAGTATTTGGTGTAAAGGGAAGGGTGGGAGGATTTTTAAGTTTCGTAGAAAGACAAAAATTAAGATTCGAAAAAAATAAAGAATAGAGTTTACTTGGAATAAATGAAATTCTTTCAAAGGCCATATTTATAGGTTTAAAGATAGCTATAATTATTAAAAACCAAATCAATCTATAAAACTCTACAAGACTACCTAGTAAGTAAATATAGAGATAGCTTTTTAAAAGCTAGAGTAAATAGAATTTTAGCTAATTTTCTTTTGAGAATATTAACAAAAATGAAATAGTTCGTTTTTGATTTTAAACTGCATTCTCTCATGATAAAAAAGTAAGTCCTTAGAAACTTAAGTAATTATTTATCCTTTAATCGAAGAAAAAGAAAGATTAATTACAGCAATTGAAAGAATACTTATAATTAAAAATGAAGCCTATGAAAAAAGAATAGAAGATGCTAATTTTATATGATTATATTTATATCATTTAGAAGTTTACAAAACTCTAACTTCCTGCAAGTTGATAATTTATTAAAAAACTTTCATAAGAAAAGTTTGAAGAGAAGATTAGAAATTCTTAAGCTGAAAAATTAAAGATCAATTAACTTCTCAAATGAAAAAGATTTAAAAAAGAATTTTTCAAGTTTATTCACAAGAAGAAATTGAAAAAGGAGCATGATTAATAGTGTTAAAATAAAATGTAATTTGAACATTAATGTCATATAATATTAAATTTAATCATGCTTCTATGTTCCTACATTAAAAATATTTAAGCCTTTATATCTATTATAATTACTATAATTAAATAAATTTGATTATAGAGCGCGTAGCACTCTCGTTGGTGCAAAGCTCTTTAAAAAAAATGTTTCATACTGACAAGAATGTTTGTTACTGATAAAATTATCAGATACTGATAAGCCTTGTTCAATACTGGTATAATTATTCAGTACTGATAAAAATGTTCAATACTGATATAATTTTAGAATACTCGTAATCTTTAATACTTGCTGGAGGTCCAAGGACATGGCAGGATTGTGTCTCATTGCATCACCAAAGCAGAAGACGACATGTGTCAATTATGGGTACTTAAATTCCCCACCTCTGATGAAGCTCGCAATATTATTTCTTTTTCGTTCCAGAATTAAAAATAAACGAAGCCAAGCCAGTGTCGAAGGTCTAAGAATCTTATGTCTCGAGGCCAAACCAAAGCAGAGGAAGACATAAAGTCGATTATGGGTACTTAACTTCCCCAACCTCTGATGAAGATGACCTTGTTGTTCACCTTCGAGCAACTATGGCGGTTTTAAAAAATATATATAATAAAGATTGAAAAAAAAAATTAGAGATTTAGTATTTGATCGAAAGATATTTAAATTAAGTTAAATAATTTCTTAATTAATTTATTGTAAAACATAATAAACCTTTAAGCATCAATAGCTTTATTAATTAAATTATTACTTGCAGGTCTTAAAAATAGATTCCATAAAACGTATAAAAATATACTTCTAGTGTTATCAACTAACTTAGCTGTATTATCTTATTTTAAAGTTTAATTATACCTAGTTTTGTTATGATTCTGAAATTTATACTAGTGGGTTGTAATAGCTTTAGTTATAATTATACTTAATTATATAATTTAAATTTTGATATAATTTAAACTAATTTTAAAGCATAGCTTGTTTAACTCTGAAAGGTTTTATAAGTTTTAATTTTAATTTTTTTGTATTACATTTTTTAATTTTTATTAAGCATATGAGAATATATACGAAGTATAGTAACAACTTGCATTTAGTTATTCTGTTTCTTAGTGTTTTTCATGTGATAAATTAATTTGATTAATGATTTTAACTTTCAACTAGATTCAATTTTAGTTTCTTAATTCATAAGACAAATAAGATTAAAAGTATAAAGTTCCTTTGGCTTTATTTCTTGCTAATTTATTGTTTAGTTTATCTTATATTTCCCTTATATTTAATATAAATATGAGATATATAATAATTCATTAGTTTATTTAATTCTTTAGGTAGATTATCCATATTAAAAATCTTCGTTCAACTAACAAAAAATCCTAGCATAAAAGCTTAAAAACATTAAATAAATAAATCTAAAAGTTAAATGACTACTGCTTCTCTTTTTCTTTGCCCACTAACTTAATCTCTTTTAAGATTGATAAAAGAGTCTCTATACTAATGCTTATAGATAGGTTTGCATGATTAGAGGTAATTGATTTTGAAAAAGCAGACATAATATCTAAATTACATATTTGAATAATTGAATACATTTATCATTAATATCTTTATTAAGAGTATCTATATATATTTATTTTATGGATATACTTACATTAATGCTAAAGATGCTATAACTTCTATCATTTTTATTATCTAAATAAATAGATTGCTAATATGTGATGCATCAACTTAAATTTGTTTAGTAGCTTAGTTATTTGGAAATAGAAATTGAGACTAATTACTTATGTTTTGCATGCTATTATTATTTTCTTTTTAACTTAAAGTAAAATAAAGCCTTTAAATCTAAACTAGACTGATAAATAGCTTTGAGTTTGAAATTAGATTAGGTAAAGATGGAAATGAAGATAGTTAAAATAGATTATACAAGTTAAATATACTTTAAAGTAGGAAATTAAAGAGAATTGTGTATTACATCCTTAAACTAAATTATTACTTATAAATTTAGAAAATCAAAGTGAAGCTTAAACTATTTAAAAGCTATACCTATTAAGTTAATTATTATAGCAATTCCTTTTCTTTTAAGGCTAGAATTTTAATCCCAAATTTTATATTTTAATGCTTTTGCATCTTTCTAAACCAAATTTAATGAAAACTCAATAATAAAAAAATAAAATTATAACTGATCAAAGTAATCATAAGCGAGCTCTGGATATCGTTACTTCCTAATAATTGATACAGTTATTCTAAAATTTCTAAATGAATAGTTATAGACTAAACTATGAAATTCAGATTTATACAAAAGAAGAAAAGCAACATTTATATTATTAAGAACTTAAGGACTAGAAACTTATATTTAGAAGTATAATTAAAAATTATAATTATCAGAGGAATATCAAAAAGCAACCTAATGAAATTAAAAGTAGTATAATGTAAGGATTATATTTAAAAGTAAGCTTACTTAGAGAAAATTATCACAATAATTAAAGCCTTAATAAAATGCTATATAAGTTAAACTGACTTTTATTTATAGCAACTAGCAAAACTTAATAAATTTTAGAATTATATTTAGAAAGAATTCAATTAATAATATTTAAATTACTCGCATATCTTAAAGTTGATAATGAAGTACTGTAGAATATCTAAAATACTCTATTTTAGATACATTTAAATAGTAATAAAATTATTTTTTATAAAGATTCTAGTTTGCTAGTCTACAAATCAAATAAAAGCTTAAAGAAAAAAGAAATTATTATAAAGCATATATTTATTATTTGATGTCTGCTTAATCTTTATAAGATAAATGTTTATACTTTTATGATTAACTTTATTTCTACTATATTTAAATTGTACCAGCAATATATTTAAGTTTTCCTATAAATCTTCTCAATTTCTTTAAGCTTCGACCAGAGATTTTTCTGAGTGAAATTTCTTATTTTAAATATTTTAGCAGTTATCTAAAGAAGTATCTTATCCTTGCTAATAATCTATTTTGATAAGCTTTACAGCATAATTAAATGCCTTTTCTTACTATTTTCATGCTTATTAGCGTTGCCTCAAGGTTTTCTTCTTCTTTTTTAAATTAAATGATTTTATTTTAGTCTAATTTAAAAATTCAGCTGAATATCACATTATAATTAAAACCACCATTAGAGACTTTGATAAAGCACTCGCATAGTAGAAATAAATAATATAAGTAAAGCAAAGCTTTGGTAAGGTTACTTTAAGTATTGGACTCACTATACAAATGATTAAATGATATAACTAAAGAAAAATAAATAAGCACTATAAAAGAGCTTTATTAGATATAACTATTAGATTGATATTAACTTTTATTAAAGTTACACTAAAATATTTGGGAAACTAAATAATTAAGTTTATCTTAAAGTTTTATACATTAGTTCTCATATATTTATTTTAGTAATTAGCTACTATTATATCTTAATATAGAAGCTGCTTAATAAATTTTTGCTAATTTAACTTTAAATAATTATAGATTTTTATCTTAGAAGTTAATGCTATATGAGTTATTTAAAAAGCTTTTGCTTGTTTGGATGGAATAAGCATATATGTTATTTATTGGCATATTATAAATATGAGTTGCTATTAATGTTCTAACATTATGTATCTCACATTAAGTTAATTTGCTAAAAATAGTAAAATAAATAGCTATATTTCTGATCTTAGTTTTAGATAGCTCTGATTAGATTTAAAGACTAGAAATAAATCTAAAGGATTGTTATTTTGTAATGATAAATTATTGATTTCGTATTATTAGTTTTATTAATGATGTTTAGGTTAGTAATGAAAGGATACTAAAGCTATTAATTCTAAGATAAATTATTATTACTTTATTTCTCTTTGGATTTCATTCTTGTAATATAATAGCTTCAAATTCATTACTACCATTTATTACAGCTAAGCCTAGTTCTGATAAATTACATTTCATCCCTTATTTCATTATATTTATATTACACTTCTTATCTCATTTTTATAAATGGCTAATAGCTAACACTTAGATTTAAAGTCCTTTAAGGATATTGAAGAGTTAGGTCTTCTAAGAGAACTTCAAGCTTAATAATTCTAAATTAGCAGCGAAAATTTTATTGCAGAAGGAGAAAGTGGGAAAGTTTATAAAAGTAAGCTTCATGGATAAGATATAGCTATTAAAATAGTAAAAGAGGAAAAGCGATAGGAATCTATAAATGGATTACTAATTTAAGCTAAATTAAATCATTAAAATATCCTTCTTTTTTTGGGATACTGTGATATATTAGATGAGTTATGATTAATATTCCCTTTTTAAGATAATGGAACATTATAAGAATTTAATGATAAGATAAGAGATATGAGAGATGAAAATAAGAAAGAAAAATTAATACTTTAGATCCTAATAGATATTGCTAAAGGATTAGAATACATTCATTAAGAGGGAATTATTCATAATGATTTAAAGCCTTAAAATATATTAATTGACGAATAATGTAATGCTAGAATTTCTGACTTTGATTATTCTATAGAATAAGGATAAACTAACTAAAAAATAGTAATTAATGATGAGTATACTGCTCCTGAAATATTAAATAATAATTAAATACCTAACAAAAAATCAAACATATATAGTTTCGGAAAAATAGCTCTTTTCTTATTTTCAGAAATTTATAAATACCAATTTATAAACGAATGCTAATATGAAGATCCAAATTAAAGACCAACAGCTAATTAGTTACTTAAATCACTAAAATAAATTTACAATTAGAAATTTAAATAAATATAATAAGAATAAAAACCTTAAGCAATTAAAAAAGGAAGGGAAGAATTGGAAATCAACTTTTGATATAATATAATAGCAGGATTTGGATTTTTATTTGTTTTGCTGAATAGTATTTCTTTAATTTGATATGTTGAAATGAATCCTAATTTTGATGGAGAAACAATGTTTAGATAAATAATAAAAGGATAAAATTAAGAAAAGGAATAGAATACAAGCTTTGTATTCTTTTCATATTACTGGAATAACACCTTTTTATAAACTTTCCAGAGCACATATGAACTAAATATTTAAATTTATTGGAATATTGATTTTTATAAAAATACTTAAATACCAGAGTGATTAAGAATTTTACGAAACTAAAAAGAAAAACTTGAGCTACTAAAGTAAAATCCAAAACAGCTGAATGAAACTAAAGAAATAATAAGATAAAAATTGGAAAAATATAGAAGAAAATATTAAAATGAAGGCCTTTTTTATAAAAATTAAGAACAAGCTTATTCAAGAAAATAATTTATAGCATACTCTAGTTTTTGATAAAATTTAACAGGATTGAAGATTAAATTTCCTCAGACAAGATTAGAAAAGGAAATAATAGGTGATTGAAGTAATATTTAGGGGATACGAGATGTTAGAGATTAAATTATAGGAAAACCAGCATATAAAACAGTGAAGTTCCATAATGCTAGCGGATTTCCTTTTTTATCAGACTAATATATGTTAAATATGCATTAAAATAAATTTATATGATCGGACAGATTAGGTGAAATTTGATCTGTAATAGGTGGACCTATTTTTAAATGATAAAAAAGTTACTTATTCATTTAGTGAGGAACTTCCTTAGCAAACTATTGGCTAGAAAAGAATAAAGAAGTTATGGAATTTTATTTTGGCTTTAAAAGCAATTTCACTTATTATTTTGATGAAGATTAATAAGTTTAAGATTCTTACAATTTGACTTAGTTTAATTAAATATAAGCTAATATAATAATTTAAAATATTAATAAATAGCAAAAGAATACTTTGATAGCTTTAAATTTATCAAATATATCATATCTAGTATTATATAATAGAAAAGTAAAGCCTTTTTAAGATTAACTATATTCAATTTCATTTCCTTATTAATTAATTATCTTTAATTCTTTATTCTTCAAGGCATAAAGCATTCAAATCAACCATTATTTCTATTACTATTACTAAAGTTTCTGAACTAAGAAAAACCTCAATCTAATTGAGAAATTGTTATATATAACTAAAGTGATTTTTAGATTAGACTAGGTTTGTCCAAGAGAAGGACATAATTTGACCTGGGAAAACAACAGACATTCCTAAAAATGAAAAAGTAAAGATTCCTATCAGCATGAACTTAGATTGATAAAATCCAGATGGATCTTGGATTTAATGAATGGATAATTATTACTTAGGTAGACTCTATGCAGTAGATTGAATCAATAAGCAATAGAATATTCTAAAAAATTACGATTTAGAGATTTAGGAGATAAAAGCAGGTGCTACAGTATTTAACTACGACTATGTATACAAAGAATGAGCGAATAAGTAAAATGATTTTGGACTTATTTACTTCTTGCCTATATCAAGTGGAAATGCGCTTAGCCAATTAAACTTTTTCAAAAGTCAAAATTTTTCGATTCAAACAGCTTCTGGAGCAAACAAAGCTTCATAGCTCTCTAGTATATCATAATTTCCTAATTATATAAGATCAACAATGCCTGATGATTTTATTGCATGAATGCTGGCATAAACTTCTTTCAACGAAGGATGAAAAGACGTTGGTATGGTGTATGGAAATCATGCATGAGGAGTTGGACTAATGGAAAGTTTCATGCAAGGAGCTCAAAGATACGGAATTAATATAGCCAACATAAACTAAATACTTCCAGAAGTAGTTACGAAAGAGGATTTTAAAGAATGATAGCCTGCAATTAAAGAATGCTATCTCAAATCAAGAGTTCTCTTTATATTCACATATGAGACTGATACTTAAATAATATCAGAGTATTTGTATGACTTAGGAGTTAGAGCAGGAGATATGGAAATAATTGGACTTCTGTGACTGAATGAGTAAATAGTGTTTGGCAATGGCTCAAATCCTAATTAATTTAAAATATAAGAAGTACTGAAAGGCTCATTTTAGTATTATTCAAATGTATGAGTTGGAGAAATGGGATAACAAATTAAACAGGAGATAGAGGTATGATCAGGAAAGGAAGTTCTGAAATAAAATTCATTTGAATTTGATATTATTCTTCTAGCAGCTACGGCTATGGATGCTGTTATATTAGATGGAGAGAATTTAGGGAAATTCGGAATTATAACAGATTATATGAGAAAAGTACAAGCAATAGGAACAACTGGATTAATAAGAATTAATTAAGGTACTAATGATAGAAGTAACATTCCATAACAAATATATAATTATAGAAAAATAGCACTAAATAGTGAGTTATAGAGCCTATTGGAAGATACTGTGTGAACTGCGATGTTGTATGGGAATATTATAAACCTATAATGTGAGGTGATGGAACGACTAATGATTATTCAGATCACTGGGAACTTAAATGTCCATTTAAAGAAAGAGATAGGGAAGATTTCAAG
Organism: Loxodes magnus; assembly: GCA_946699065.1. Lineage (NCBI taxonomy): Eukaryota > Ciliophora > Karyorelictea > Loxodida > Loxodidae > Loxodes > Loxodes magnus. Next base: position 243,364 of record CAMPDV010000390.1, on the reverse strand, counting down.
AAAGGATTAATAGCTAAGTATTCAATTATCGGTTTTTTAGCCCTAAGTGTGCTAATCTTAGGAAAACTATCTTGCAAAATCTGAAAAAATGCCTAATTTGAATATTTAGACTACAATACCTGAGGTACTATGTTTGATTTTTTCCAAATTATGTACCTTCTGACGCTATAGTTATAACTATTCTTTTTGGGACCAAAATTAAAAATCTACACATAAGAATATAGCATCACAAAGGACTTAGTATTGCTCGATCTTATAAAATTTCTAAAACTTGATAAAGACCTTGAATATTTGACCTAAGGTATTATAGTAATAATAACAGGCATATGAATTTTATTTTTGATAGCCATCTATCTAAGATGAGAGTTTTCTAAGAGAGTGATAATTAGATTCATTGGAATCTTAAGCTTTTATTTAAATCCTGCTATTAAGTAAATTTTGCTAATACCCATAATGTACAATCTTATTGATTCCTTTTTCTGTGTAGAAGCATATGACGCTAATAAGAATGATGATCTAAGCTTTAAAGAATCATTCTGGGTAAGAGATTGCCATATCTTATGCTGATAGGATAAGCACCTACTTCTATTTATATTTTCCTGAATTGGAATCTTTTTCTATATTCCTACAGCAATTCATTTTGCTCCTTTTTGGTAAGATTTATAAGGAAGTATCTAAAGAATTAAACTTAAGCAAAGCTACTTTGTATGGCTAATCGTGTTCGGATTTTATATTGTCCTTATCAACAAAATCGACATAGATAAATCAGCCTAATCAGTAGTCTACTTACTATTTATCCTTCTTTTTTCAATTTACACCCTTTTGAAAAAACCTATCGCTTATAAAAAGCTAAATAGCATTTGAACAGGATTATTTTACCTAAATTCATACTTAGGTTTCATAAGATGTTTAGAGGAGTTCATTGATATAGAGAATAAGCTAATTATTATAGCTCTATTTCTATCAGGTATCGTTATAATTTTATCCACCTCTTGGTTTTTCTTCAGCAAAGAGATAACCTTTATTCACGTTTACCAAAAGAACAATTCTCATATAGTCAGATGGGCTTTTTAATACAGACCTAAAAACTAGGAACTTTAGATCCACATATAACAATAGAAGCATAAAATGAAGACTCTTATGATATAAACTGAATGCTAGCTAGATGATCCTAATTATTTATTTAGGAAGCAAGATATATGCTAAGAAGAGTAGTTTTCAGCATTAAGTTTTGAAGACTAGCAATAAGTAATAAGTAAAACTAAAACTACATAAAAAATTATGGATTCCTTGAAAAGCATATCATAGAGCTAGCATGTAATATTAAAGTCTATCTCTGAAAACTTAAGTAAATTTTAACTTTAGAGCTATCTTAAGAGAACTTAAAGGAATAGCTAAGTTCTGATAATGCAATAGAAAATAGTTCTTAAGAGCTGAAGATAGATAATTAAGATTCTCAGATGTACATATTTAAGAAAATAGTAAGAGTTGCTATTGAAGAAACGAAGGATGTAAGTTATAAGTAAGAAAGTGAAATAAAAAGACCAGAGTTTAAGGTTAAGCAAAGCCTTTTATGATAAGCATTTTTAACATACTAGACTTATATTTTAATACCTAAGAACTATAGACATTCCATTTCTTTTACTTTATTTTAAAGCAGTAGTCATAAATCTATTAAAAGGGAAAGATGAAAATAATATTTTGATAATAAGCTTTAATACCTTTAAATAAGTATCTAATGCTGTTTTATTCAAGTGAATTAAAATACTAAGCTTGGATACTTTCTAGATACTAGTTAATAAGCTTCTTTCTTAGTAGGAAAATAAGACAATTTAGTCTATATAAATCTCATCTCTGTTGAATAAAACTTCTTGAGGCTTTGATAATCATTAACAGCTGATTTAGACCTTATGTAATTAAAAAAGGAAGTCTATCATCGTATACAAGGAAGCTTATAAGTCTATAACTAGATTGAAAATACTTTTTCTGAGTAACTTACTCTAAAACTGCTTTTAGTAGCCTATCAATTAAATTAAAGCCATTAGATAATATTTAAGATCTAAATATATGAGTAGGCCTACAAGGAATTTCTAAGTAGTCTTTAATAATTCTTAACTTTCAGCTAATAATAAATAAGTATACATGTCATTAGGTATAAATAGGAATTAAATACAGCCATTTAGATTGATTATTAGCATGTATAAGTATAGAATTATAAATGCAGCAACTATAAGGCTAATGAAGGTTTATCGAGTAAGGACATTTTGAGCTTCTGTTTAATTAATAAAATAGATTTAGATGCAAATCTGAAAACAGCAGTTTTGCTTTCTTTGGTATATAGGTTGTTTTATAACGTGAAGCAGGAATAAGAGTAGAAGATCCTATAAATTAAGATTTACTTGGCATCAAAAATAATTAATAGAGTAGCAGTTGCTTTTTTAGTCTCAAAGTTTAAAAGTATATTCGATCCATTATAACTACTAAATAGAAAAAGGGTTAAAAATTAAGCATGATAAAAGCTATTTAAGAGAATAGAATTTAAGAAACTTCTTAAAATTTAAAGGAACTTCAAATTACAAATTTTCAAAAAAGCATGAGATTTAATAGTAACTAGAAAATGAATAAATCTGATCAAAGTCTTATTTTAAAGGCATTAAAGCATAAAAATAATTAACCATATCAAAAATTAAATCTCTTTAGCATTAGACTCAATAAGAATATTTATTAGTATGAGCTAGCTTATTAGATGTGGTCTATATAGGGTTATATATTATTGAAGCTAGAGAAAATATTTAAAGACTTGTCTCTTTTATTATAAGATTAAAGGGAATGCATGAAAGGGATTAAGTAGATATTGGTTATGCTTAGAAGCACTCTTGCGTATCTTTTGCCAGCTATTTAGTTTAATTAGCAGAGGAGCAGTATCCATAATGTTGTCTTATAATAAATAGTTACATAACAATATCTTAGCATCTAGTGTGCATACACTAGTTTTTTCCTTTTGTTAGTTTATAGAAAATAGATAATAATAAGTCATTTTAAAGCTTAGTTATTAATACTTTTTTAGTTTTCCTAAAAAGTATAAAAAGAATAAAAGTTAAAGGGATTTTTTCTATCTTGGCTAGCTAGTAGGATAGAATGAATCAGATAATTTCCAAATAATTTAGATAGATATTTCTAATTGTCTCAGAAGCTTAAAGCTTTTATATCTAAAATTAATACTTTAATAACTTTATATCTTTTTAGATATTTTAAGCCTATATTTCTAATGACAATAGAAGGATCCTTATAAATAAGAATTTAGAGGTTAAACACTTAAAAACACCTTCTAATGGTCTTTTAAGTGGGTAAGAGTAAATAAACGGGGAAAAGTTATAATTAAGTTCATATTAAGGAACATAGAACTTTAATAGAATACGAGTGCTACAAAACCCTTATAAGCAAAATATATTCATAAAGTAAAAATTTAGGCTTTAAGTCGAGTCACTAATATAAACATATAATGTTAGTTAAAATCTTAGATAAAGCGCTTTATAGGTATTTATTTATATAAGCTGTGAGATATAAGGATATAGATAATATTTTATTTAGTTTGAGTTGCAAATTAAAGATTAAAGGATAGAAGGAATTAATAGATAAAGAAAAATACGTACTTAGTATTAAAATAAACCAGGCTTTTGGTCCCAAGCTTAGCAACAATTTTGATTAAAAGTAAATAAAGAAGGTTAGAGTCTGCTTAGGTTTAAAAAAGTATTAAATAACCTATTAAGGTTAAGAGAGAGTTAAATGTAAAAAAGGTCTATATAAATTAAAAGTTACTAAGTTATATAATGAAAGAGTAAAATGAAAATAACTAAAATAAACATTTTAAATAAGCAAGTTATTATTTAATTTTAAGCCAGAATAAAGAATTATCCTGAACTTATTCAATGCTATTATAACTTTAAATTCTGAGAAGTTATTTTTACAACTTTTTATTATATCGAAAGTCAGCGAAAATATTAAGATAAAGAGCACACTATAATTACTATTTAATTCATTTTTATCTATTAGTAGCTTCTTTAAACAGTGAACTTAAAAGAGGGAGTGATAATTATAATTATAATTATAATCCTTAGTAATTTATTTTATAATAAAATAAGCGAAAAAAATCTCACTTAAAAAATAAGAATCTACATTTTTATTTTGCTTCAAATCAACTAGAAATTTACTCTCTTGCATTTTCTTTCTTCCTTTCAAAGGTAAAAAATAAAGAGAATATATCTCCTTTAATTGATTTATTTTTTAACACTGATATTGATAGAAAAATTATTTATAAAACTTTGTTAAAATAACTCAATTAAATGGCAAAACTAAGGCATGTCCACACATTTAAAGTTGACTTAGTTCTTTCTCTAAAAGTATGTTAAAGTTTAGCTTATTGATTATTATTAATCAACTTATCTATATAAGAGACTGATAAATAAGAATAAATCATTTTTTTAACTATAAAGATAAAATAAAATTTAAGATTGAGATACTTTAATGAAAGTCTATAAAAGTATTGCTTTGAGGATATCATTCGAATGCAGCTACCTCGATTTCTATGTTAAGTAGATCTTTTAAAATCCTATTAGTGTATCTGAACTCTTAAAGATAGCTCTATTATTCCGGATTTGGACAAATTAGATCCTCTTTTCTCCATTAGAAGGTATCTAATTCTAAACTGAATAAATTAAATCCATCGTATACTAAAGCTTTTTTTTTGTTTCCTATATCTTGTATTACTGGACTTTAGTTGCAAGTTCATCCTTCATATAATTTTCCGACTTCTTTAAAAGGTTCATTTTCGAAATCGTTAATATTTTCAACCTAAAACTCATAAGTAGCATCTAAGAGAGGCCCAAAGAAGTAAACTTTGCTTTTGAATTCGAATAAACTTATTGCTGAGGCATTGGGTAACATATATCCTGAGCATTTCCATTATTATAATACGATATCAAAGACTTGTATAAATAAATTTCCAACAAAGCTTTCTGTAATTCCACCAAGAACGTAAATGCTATCTTCTCGCATAAAACATCCGAAATTCTTGACCGCAATTGGAATATCTTCAATTTCTACAATTTGATTTTTGGAAAAGTTGCAAGTCTCGCATTTTTATTGATCTGTTTACTAGTCTATATTTCCAGAGATAATGTATAAGATATTTTATTACTTATCCAAAACCATTCCATGGTTGTTTCTGGGGTATTTTATTTAAGTTTCAAACTTTATTTAAAAGTCATTTGTATCTAAAATTTAAAGATTTCTTTCACAATTGCTATCTTTACCCCCAGATATGTAAAAAAAATTATTCCCTGCATTATAAACAGAACTGAACTCATCAATTTTGATTTTAGGAATATCTTTTGTTTGCTCATTTAATGTAATACTATCAGTAGTTATAAAACTATTTAGACTTTTTATAAAGCAAACAGTACCAAAATTTTCATTGCTTTACAAGTTACTAGTAGCATTTTATGCTGTTTTATTATTTGTAGTTTAAGATTTAGAACTAATTTGGTAAGATTCAGATGGATAAACTTTACATTCTTCTTTATTTAGTGTCTTATATTATTTTTTCAATTATAAAATTTCTTTTACAAAGTCATTACTTGAAATTCGTTGTTAAGAATCATAAATAAAGCACTTTTCTAGTAACTCTTTTAAATCTAAGTGATTTTTAATTTCATCATTAAATTCTGGATGGTTTTTTTCCTGGACTACTTTTTTTTCAATATCAGATCTATTTAGACCAAGCCATAAACCATTCTCGGTAAAGATTTCAACAGCAACACATGCTAAAGCTCAAACATCAGATTCTTAATTGAATTTATGATTGAAACATTCTGGTGCTCACCATTAGAATGTACCTCTTCCTACTGTACTGAAATTGGCTTAAGTATCAGTAGCAAGTCCAAAATCACAAATAGCAGGTTTGTATTTATCATCTAATAGAATATTAAGAGATTTAATATCTCTATGCATAATCTAATATTAATGTATAGCTTTTATACCTTATCCAATTCTGCTGATAAGTTGAAGCTTATGGTAAAATTTTAATGCTTCATTTTCATTTTAGAAAAGCCTTTTTTCCTTAATAATTTAGTGTAAACTTCCTCTTTCATAGTATTTTGTTATATAACATAAAACTAGATCATCTTTATCCGAAAGATCGGTCGCTATACCTTATAGTGACAAAACATATTTATGATGTATCATTAACAAGCTTCAACATTCTTTTCAGAAATCATTTATTTGCTGCTACGTTTAGATCGATTTTTTACTCATAGTTTTAAGAGCTAGTTCTTGGTTATTATATATTATTTTGTATACAATTGCTTATCCTCCCCTTCCTATTATTTTAAGTTTATTTAATGCTTTTTAATTTGGAACTAAATCTTAATAATTTAGAATTCATATCTCTCTTGAGGTTTCATATGATTTTTCATGAACTAAAGCTAAAACATCTTCAATGGTATGATTTTTAGTTTACATAAATTCAACCATTTATAAATTATAGTTAAAAAATTAAAAAATAAGTTTATTTTATTTAAAAGCAAAGCTTCTTCATTTCTATTTATAGCAACCTTACAGCCATATAAACCATCTATAGTCTTTTAAAGAAAACAAAGCTAAATTCTACTTTAACTATTTGATATCACTACTAATATATATAATTCCTACCTCTATAGACCTTCTTTTTTGTATTTTAGGTAATTATTTTTTTAAATATAGCCAGATTAGATTTAAGTTGTTGTGTATAATAATTAAATTTAAGGTTAGATAAGAACAATCTTATTAGCTCTCACATTAATTTATGATCATAATATTTTGCTAGTATAGTAATAGACATTTATTATCTTCGCCTTTAAACTAACTAATGAAAATAGAATAATAATCTTAATTTAGCTTTATTTATTTGATAGATCTTTTTAGTATTGAAGTAAAGCTTTTTAATTTTTCATAGGTAGAATTATTATAATAGAAACTTAGATTTTGATATACTTGTTTAGGGATATTTTGAAATAATTTATTTTATTTCCTTTTTGTAATTTTTTGAAATGGTAGTGATAATATAAAAGAAAGTGTTAATTTGACTAGTAAAGCAGGGTTAGAATTTTATTAGTTTTGGTTGTTTGTTGTTTTATTTTAAAGAGTTTTAAGAAATAGCCTATTAATTTGATTTTTTTGAGTATACCATTATAAGATTAAATGATACTTGAGATTTAGAAATGGATTAAATCTTTATTCATTAGATTTAACTTTGCTCGTCTAATTTTGAATGCATATTTGTTCTTTCCCTTTAATTATTGATAGATATTGAGAACACTAAAGCCATAATATAAATAGGCTCTTGATAAGAGTGATAGATACATACTTTGACTAATATAAATCCAATTAAAGTGACGCTAAGGTGCTAATAAATATTTGGCTATTGTAGTTAAATAGTTTTCTAATCCTTTTGTTGTTTCTTATTACACTTAAATCTAAGCTAATGACTAACTAAAATGCATATATTTATATTAATCTTATATAAGAGCAACAAGCTTAATATCGCATTTTCCTTTAAGACTAATCAACTATTTTTCTTCCTTAGTTCATAAGTTTCCTCTATTTAAGCCCTTTTATTAACCTTCTTATAAACATTATAAAATGTAAATCAGACTAGAAATTTCATAAAATACAGGCTATGATTAAGATAAAGATAGTTATTCAAAGATAAAGCTGAGTATCTGGTAGGAAATAAAGTAGATTACCTTTAATAAGATAGTAGTAATAAAGGGATATAAGGAAATATAAGGAAATTATATAATTAAAGAAGTTATTTTATTTAAGATATGGAAGACTATTAAATTAGCCAACTTGAAAAGAAATTTAGATCTTTCCAAATTCTCTAAGTTGATGATATATTTTAACTGATAAATGAGTAAAGAAAGATATCTAATAAGGATATTTTACTCTTAGACTATAATGAGTTAATTCCAGATAATGCTACTATTAATTAATTAGAAGTATTAGGGAAAGGAGGATAAGCACAAGTCTATAGAGTTTAATATAATGGATAAGATTGAGCTCTTAAAGTTATGACATAGATAAATGGATGAAGCAAAAATTAATTAGTTAAAAGCTTTTATAAAGAATGCGCTGCAATGTTATAAGTGAATCATAAGAGAGTACTGAATCTCTAAGGATTAGTATATGATATAAAAGATGAAAACAATTTAATTTTATGCACTTTAACTTAAAACTATAAAAAGGGAAACTTAAAGTAAATTATCCAAAAAAAGGAACTCTTTAGAGATGTTTAGAAAGAATAAAAGCTATTTAGAAAAATTAAGCTTCTGTATTAGATTAGTTAAGGAATCAAAGCTATACATGATATGAAGTTAATTCATAGAGATGTCAAGTCACTTAATATATTGCTAGATGAAAATGATGAGCCTATAGTAGCAGACCTCGGGTTTGTGTGTGAATTTGAAAAATTATGAAGTTCATAAATGAGAGGAACTAGGTACTGATTTGCTCCTGAGTGTTTCAGTTCTAAATTTTATTATAAATCTGATATCTGGGCCTTAGCTTGCGTAGGAGTGGAGATATTTACAGAGAAAGATTTATGGAATGTGCAAAAAGACTAAGATCTAAGATCTCTGATATGCGATTAAAGAAAAATACCAGACTTCAACGAGGAAATCGAAGAATGCTAAGAACTAAAGCAAATTTTATTAAAAGCTTTTTCTTATGAAGTCAGTAAGAGATGTGATATCTATCAATTTACTGATTTGCTTAAATAACTAAAGCAAAAACTTAAACCTCAAGAACAACAGCAAACTTATTTTTGATCTCCTAGATTTTTTGATCAAAATGAATAAAATAAAGTTATCTAGCAAAATTTACTATTTATCAAAGATCAAAATACATTACTAGTGTGAAAAGGAAATACCTTCTTAGAATAAAAAATAAGAAACTCCTAGATAAAAATGGATGAGTTGAGCTCTATCTACTATATGTATCACCAGAAATGCATATATATCTCCGGAGGAGCTAGTGAACTATATTCCAGGAATTTTTAGAAAATTAACTTGGAAAATATGCAAGAAGAGCTTAATGATCAAATGCTCTATCCTAGAAACAGTCATGGAATAGTGGTAGACGAGAATAATAAGCACATGTATTTTATATCTGGAAATGAAAGAGATTAAAGCTAGTCAAAATGCGAGTATTATGATTTTGAAGTAAAGTAATTTGCTGAGATTGGTGAAATTCCATTTCCAGTTGCAAGTTTCGGATGCTATATCAGAAATAATAATATCTATGTACTAGGAGGATAGAAAGATAACTGATATGGCTCATGGTTCTTTTAAATCTTTGATATAGAACTATAAATATGGAGATATAAATGCGAAGCTATACCTAACGGATATTAAATTACTATATTTGAACACGAAGATAAAACTTACTGCTTTGGACCTTATCTAGATTAAGTCTACTAAATAAACAGCTAAAAGGAAAATTTAGAAATAATGGAGTATGGTGAGAATTACAATGGTGATATTTAGTAATCAAATCCAATATACATCTAGCAATTTAATGGAAGACAAAATGTTTTTCTAATTTACGATAAACAGTTTGTCCATAGCTTCAGCATCGATACTAAGAGCTGGGAAATAATTGGATTTACTTAATAAATAATATTAATTTTTTGGTTTTTTAATCTAAGCATTAAGAATATATAAAAGCTTATATCTTCTATGCAAGTAAAAATAAAAGAAAAATAAAGTTATTAGTTTAAAGTTAAAATCTGATTTTCTAAATAAGAGACGAGGCTAAATTAAAAGTTCTAATACATATGTCGCCTTAAAATTTATAATAGCTAGAAATAAAGATTTTGAAGTTAGTTTAAATTGAAGAAGCATTTATTATTAGATAGAGCAATAAGTATCAGTAGAAATATGAGCAACTTTCGTTAATTTAATTTATTATTAAAGATAAATCTTATAGATGAAATAAGGAGGTGAAAATTAAAGCTTTTAGTTCGTTAAGGCTTGCTTAATATACCTTAATTATTTTATATTATATCATCAAATTTTCATTGTAAAAGCTTGTATAACATTTCTTAGCATTAATATGATTTTTTACAATGAACAAATAAAGAAAACTAATAACCTTTGAAAATATATAATAAGTCTTAAAATAAAATTTGCATAATTAACAAATAAAAAAGTAGAAATCCTTTAGTCTTTCAGATTTAAAAATAAGATAATATGCAAAAAAGATATATCAATTGAGAAAATATATTAAGAGAAATATTTAAATCATCTCACTTCATTTTAACTAATCCTCATCAAATATTTAGATATAATCAGATCTAAAGAGTCCTTATCGAAAAAGTCTATTCATTAAAAGACTAAAGATTAGACATAAATTAAGTTATCTAAACAAGTACAAGAGATTCAAATATAGTTTTAAATAAAAATCCTATATATTATATATAAAAAATGATATGTCTATCAATAGTAAAAATTTAATAGCTTACTTTGAGATTTAAATATCAGTATATAAGCTAAGACTTAATAATCTATTAATAAAAAATAGGCATAAGCTAAATAAATTAAACTATAATCCTTTTTAAATCTTTATAACTAAGTAATCTTAAATAAAATATTAATTAAATCAATTAAAATGAGATTATTTGCTAAAAGGATTATTAAGAGAAAAATATGATTAAAGTTACTTTAGGCTACTATAAAAAGAACATACTAATTTATTTAAAAAAGATATAGTAAAAAATACGTAGCTATTTGCAAAATTCAAAGATAAAAGCATTTGACAGGTGAAAAATAGCCAGTTTAAAAGTTAATTAAAATATATTAGAGTTTTTATCTATGAAAATAATAAATTAAAGTATCTTTAACACCCTAAAGTTATTTAAACTGATCTTTCTGTTTATAATAATTTCCCTTAGAACTATTTATTAACTCTTTTAAAACTGTAAGAGACAAATTTAAATAAGGCTATTATAAATATTTATCATTAGCTTGTTAAAACTTTTTGAAAACCTTCCTTAAGCACAAAAATGTATTTGATTTGTATAGTAAATGATCTAAAAGCTTTATATGGTCTATCTAAGTTATTGAAATATATTAAATGATATTAAATGACTAAGTATAATGATTATAGCTTTTACTCAGAGAATATTTAGATAGTAAAGTGTATTAAGATTCAAGTTTAAACTTAGACTACCTTTGATTTTGGTGTTTCTTTGCTTTTATATAAATAGAGATAATAAATTAAATTTGAAAGTATGCCAGAAGCATTTCATAAAAAAGTAAAAGTGAAATATAACTTTAATAAAGATGTCTAGTTTGTCCTTTCTAATTATCAAACTTAAAAGGATATGCTAAATAGCATTCATAATCAAGCCTTTAGTCACATTATGTAAATCTCTTTAAAGTATGATTAAAGAAATTTGAAGATTTGTGAAATGGCATTTTACTTATATCTAAGCATATAGTCTAAATCATGTTTATATCAAATAAATAAGAATAATCAAAATAAAAAGATTTAGAATAGCATTTTTATATCTATTCAGTAGAATAAAAAGAGATTAATTAATTAAAAGACAGAGCATTTTAAATTAAATTAAGACCAGAAAAATTTATTTAATAAACTATGTTTACGAAAAAACAAAAAGACATCTAATAAATAAATTCCTCTTGCTTATTTAGTATACATTTGAAATATAGTAAATATAAATTAACTTTAACTAAAAAATTAAAATAAACTTAGAAATGAAGCTTTATTCTTGGCTAAATAAACTATTACTATTATTTAAAATTAGTTACAATAACAAATCAACAATAGTCAAATATCCTTTTATAATTTTACTAAAGTCTATTAAAATCGTGTAAGTAGAACTATGACTCATCGTTATCTACGTAGATGGTATTAGTAGAAAATAAACTAAACTAATGTTTTTAAAAGTTTAGATTCTTAAATTAATAATTTAGATTGACTTTGCATTTGCGTTTAGATATTTTTCATAAAAGTAAACTATTAAATAAAAGCTAGGTTTAAATATCCCAAGAATCAATTACTACTAAGCATATTTAAAAATTTGATTGAGCAAAATCTATCATTCTAATATAAATTAACTTGAGATTATAACTAAGAAGTAGTTTAGTTTTAATAGAGTATTAAATATACCATACTAAGCTCTTTTATTTACTTAGATTTCCAAAACTTTTGATAAGTTTAATTCTATAATTGACTTAAAGTAATTATCCATAGCTTCTGTTTCTTAGTAACTAATTAAGTTTATTCTTAATTAATTAATATCTAATTTCAAACTTAATAGAAGGTTTAAGGATACTTATTGAGTATTTAATAAATAATAATTGCATATATCATTAAGAACTAAGAGTATGGTATATTTTAGATAAAGCTATTAATTATAAGACCAATCAAATTTATATGCTTTTAATGTACTTACTAGTAAATGGTTATTAAGAAAATATTATAATTCATATATTCTATCTAGGTAATAAGCAACATTTTATTTAAGCACTAAGAATCATATATCACACATAACGATAATACTAATTCAGAATTTTAAAACTACTTAATAATCAAAACCAATAGCCTTTTATTTTCATTCTCAAATAGAAAATAAATCATTAGATTTTTAAAGTAGATAAAGGAAAAAATCTAAATAAATGGTATGATATAAGCTAACTATATTAACTAATTTAAATAATTTAAGAAGAAGTGTATTATATTATATAAAAGTTGCTTGATAAATTCTTAATGTTTTATTTTTTATTATTTCTTAATTAGAATAACAAAAGCATTTATTATGTATTTCATATTTTAAATGCTAGATATCTAAGAATTCTAAGGAATTTTTCCATAATCTTCTTATATATTTTTAAACTATTTTACTATTAAATTTATAATTTAAGTTGGAAAGCTTTTATTTCTGCTATTTAATTAATAAACCTTAAATTAGAGTAGGAAATCAATCAATCAATTTTAGTCTTTAATGTGTGATTTAGCATTTCGAAGCTTTTAATTTTATTAATTATTCTGTCTTGAAAGAATTTATAAAATAGATTATATTTCATCTGAATTTCTGAAACTCAAACGAATTTACTAAAATTTCTCTTTTTTGGTTCTTTGTTTTAAAATAGTTCAAGTCACTAGATAGAACGTGTATTGCCAGGTTATATAATCCCTTTTGCAACAGATGTATCTTAAATAAATTATTTTTTATATCTACTTTCTGTATTTAATTCCGTTTAAAGTGATATGTCAAAGTATAAACCTTTCTAATTTATAGCCCTATAATGTATATTATATCACTATCTCCCTTATAAAATACTAAATCTTTTCATAAAATAATTTATGATATTTCATCAGCCACCAAGTTTTAAAGGTAGAATACCACTTCTAATTCTAATTAGATAAAATAGCTACTTATTTATCTAAACTTTATTAAGTTAAATATTGACAATAGGTATATAAATTAAATCACAATCAAGGGCTTTAGAAGCAGTGATATTTAAATATTTTATAATTTCTAGACTTATAAACTATATTCCATTAGTATAAATTAAGATATTTACCCTTAATATTAAAAGTTATATATTATATAGAAATAGATCTCTAAGCTTGATAGTTAATTGTATATAATCAATAAGAAATAAATTAAGCCAAAATATCATAAATAGCTTCTTATTATACATATTGTTAAGATAATTAACAGAATAGGCTCATAAACTATCCTAATTTAATGAAGTTGCTATCCTTGATCATAATATAGATATCTCTTAACTTGTAGGTTAATTTTTATAAATTAATTAAAGAATACAGAATAAGAAAAATTATTAAGCTTTTCTTTATTAATATACTTTAGTAAAAAAATTAGGATTTTAAATTAAAATTACTTTTATATTTTAATAGATAGTTCTATCCTACTTTTAGTTAGATTAAAGAAAAAAATACTTTATAGACAAAAAAAAGATAAAATTCGATTTTTTTTAAGTTCAAGCGAGTAGATTCTTATGAACTATCTTTCCAAAAAGGTAGAAGTTTATTCTCAAAATTTGAATTGGAATACATAAAATATAATCTCTTTCAAATATAAAATATCTTTACCATTTATGAGCATCAATATTAGATAATTATTTAAATTGAATACAACCAGGAACTTCATATAAAGAACGAAGAAAAACCATAGTAATGCAATTATGAAATCAAAATCGATGAAAAATTTCAGGATTAATTTTAAATAAGGAGTGGAACAGCTTGACTAGCGTAGTATTAAAAATATAACCCTTACTAAGATGGTTAAAAAAGGCAACACAGAAGAATTCAATTCATCATTGGAGATTGCAATTTCAAATCAAGGATTATAATTATATTTCTTTAATGATGCTAATAAATAAATAAAAAAAACGAAATACTTCTATATCTTTGGAATAAGATCTGGATACATTGTATTAATAGAAAATCATATTTAAATTGATTAAAAGCAAAAGAAAATGATTCTAGTCTAAATTAGTACAAAATAAAGAATTAACAAAAGGCTTACTTCATTTTATTAAAATTCCACTTGAAGGAGATTTTGGATGAAAAAATTAAAGAGAACATTAAGTAATAAATCTAAAATAAAATCTTTAAATAAAACTCCCATAAATTTGAAAATATATTTCTAACACCATCTTGTTAGTTCTTATATGAATAGATGGCTAAAACTTAATGTAGCTAGGAAAATAACAGAATCCATAAGAGAAAAAGTAAGCATTATTTTGCATTACATTCTTTGGAATAGAGAAACTTTCTTTTAAACTCTGCTATCATTTAATATTTAAAAAATTAATTAATTCACTAATTTTTAAATTAGATCCACAAAATACTTTTGCCAAAAGTTGACTAAACACAAACCTTATTAAATAAATAAATTCCAAATTATCTTATAACTAAATTTATTTCTCTAGTGAAATATTATTTTTATTCTAACATACTAGATATTTATCTAATAGCTTTATAAATACAAATATTTAGGAGTAAATCTACTTCAGTAAAAAGAATTTAGATCTCTATTGCATAAAAGTTATAATCAATTATATAATTGCAATGAAAAAAAACCATTTTAATTAAGAATTATGAGAATAAAACTACATTGTATTTAAATCACATAAAGCAGATCATGGTAGAGTATTCAATCTATAAGGGATTTGAAAAAGTAACTAGAATTAAGAATAAAAATCGAATAAAGTATAAGAATGATTTAAGAAAAGCTTTTAAATTAAAAACTCAATAATCAGTTTAATGCTAGCATCCTTAATTTATTAAAGAGGGCATTTTATTAAACTTGGCAAATGCAAGCAATAGAATCTAAACAATAGTATCTAGTTTAAAATCTTAATTTTTTCTGACAAATCTAAAAAATTGTCTTAATAGTGTTAAAGGATTTTCTAAATTTGAAGTCCAATTTTTTTTTATAAAGAATTGACTTCATTTTAGACTGATTAAATAAATCTTTCTAAAGTTAAGAAAATTAATTTTAGTTACTTGAACAAATAAATCAAATTTTACATTTATCTTTCCTTTTCATTTTAAACTTTGACTGGTATAAATGTTTCTAATACCAGATGTTTAGCTAATTTAAGTTTTTATCAGTGTGTGTAACTAGAATTTCATCTTTTGATAGAACTTATTTTTCCAGTCCAAAAAATTTACAATCTTTTGGCTTTGAATTTATATATTAAAATAAAATCCTTAAAGTAAAAGTTTATCTCGGTTCTTCTGGTATAAATAAACATTCCCTTCTAACTTTCAAATTTAACTTCTATTTAATTTCTGAAAATTTCATCCTGTTTATTTTCTAGCCCTTCATGTAAATTCATATTTAAATATTATGCTTTACCTAACTAAGCAAGATTTAAGTTAACAGCAAAAATAAAAATGTAAATTAATTTCCTTTATATAGTTGGGTATGATCTTAAGTTGTTTTAGTCTTGATTAAAAAAAAGAAATTTAACTTGTAAAGACAAAAAATTTTATATTTATTTGATCTTTTTAAAAGCTATGAAATTAATGGGTTAAGGTAGAGTTAGAGTTGCTTCAATTGTAATATATACCTTGTCTTAAATCAAAATAATCATTCAGAATATTCTTGTTTTGCGCAATAAAAGATCCCACTATACTCTTTCTTAATACTTGTAGAAAATCGATAGATTCTAAGTGAAAATTGGTCCTCCCAAAGGAGTTCAGTATTCTCATCTCAGTAAAATTTGATTACTCCATTCGAGAATTTATTATTTTTTTTACTTCAATGAAAAATTTGTTAACATTTTCAAATTGCTCTTCAAAACTTTCATTCTATAAGCTCTATCCCTAAATTTAATTCTTTTATTTTAATTCATTATGAGGAAAATTTATTCTTAATTTAACGAGATTTATTCAGAAAATGTACATATTAGTGAAGTTTTATTTAAAGTGGCAGTTCGATATCACCTGCATTTTAAGTCAGAGCTGCTTTTTTTTAATTTTTCACTTCAAATTTTCAATTAAATTTCGTTATTTTTCTTATGATTTGGGATTTTTTAAGACTTAGTCAATCAATGCTTTCTGTTAATTGAAATTATGCAGTCAATCAGGTTCTGAATAACTCTTATAATATTCATTATTTTACTTTTCTTGTATTTTTATCTCTAAATATGAATTAAGCGTTTATAACATGATATTGTTTCAGTTAAGCTTAAATAGGATTATCTAGATCAACTTTTCTTATTGTAAGTCTGATCTTGCTAAATTTTATTCCAAATATTTAACTAATCAACTGATGTTAAGATATTTCTCCCAGAAATAAATATGAAAAGTAGTGTTAAGATGAACTTAAGACCTGCAAAATACAGAGGCTCTTCTTATATGCTTTATACCTGCTCTCTATTATCTTATCTCTATTAATTTTCAGAATGGAGAGAAGATGTCCAAATAGTTTATGAAAGTTCTTGAGCTTTAAGTTTTTGTTTTATTTATCTAAGTCACTAAATAATAAATTGATATCACATCTATCTTTGGCTACATAAGAAAAAGCTTTTGATAAAATTTGCTTTAGATCTTAGCATTCTTCGATTTCCTCATTGAATTCGGATATTTTTCTTTAATTAATATCAGAGATCTTAGTCTTCTTGTATGTTTATAAGTCTTTCTCTGTAAATATTTCTACTTCTACACAAATTAAGACCCAAATATCAAATTTTTCATTAAATTTAGAACTGAAACACTCAGGAACAAACCAGCACTTAGTACCTCTCATTTTTGAACTTCATGATATTTTATTTTCACTTACAAACCCAAGATCAGCTATTATAGGCTTATAATTTTCGTCTAGCAGTATATTAAGTGACTTGATGTCTCTATGAATTAACTTCATATCATGTATAGCTTTGATTCCTTAACTAATCTAATACAGAAGCTTAATTTTTCTATATAGCTTTAATTCTTTTTAAACATCTCTGAAGAGTTCCTTATTTTCGATAATTTACTTTAAGTTTCCCTTTTTATAGTTTTAAGTTAAAGTGCATAAAATATAATTGTTTTCATTTTCTGTATCATATGCTATTCCTTGAAGAGTCAGTACTTTCTTATGATTGACTTATAGCATTGCAGCGCATTCTTTATAGAAACTTTTAACTAATTCATTTTTGTTTAATCCGTTTATCTATGTCATAACTTTAAGAGCTCAGTCTTATCCATTATATTAAATTCTATAAACATATGCTTATCCTCCTTTCCCTAATACTTATTTTTAATTAAGAGCTTCATTATTTGGAATTATCTCATCATATTTAAGGATTCAAATATCCTTTTTAGTCTGCTCTCTTCACTCATTTATCAGATTAAATATATCCGTAATTTAGGGATTTTTTAGAGAGATATATTTCTTTTCAAATTGGCATATTTAAACGCCTCCCATATCTTAAATAAAATAACTCATTTAATTATTTAATTTCCTTATATTTCTAAACAAACCTTTTTATTATTAATTAACTAAAGAAATGTTAACCAATTTATTAAATTTTGTTCTTGCAAATACTTTCTTTCAGTTCATAAATAGTAGTTAAATTTTTGAAACATGTACTGTGACTTTTCGTTTAAAATAGTTAGATCTCAGTCAGAACTTTGATTAAAGAAAATATGGGTTTTGAGATTAGTCTTCACAAAAGTTGTTTATGATTAAAGAGAATAATTCTAAAGTGTTGGCTCAGTTATGATTTATAACTTAGGCTGATTTGAAATATCTTCTGTTTGTTTTCTCTTTAAAAATAAGATGTCTAATAAACTTCTTTCTTGAAATATAAATTCATATATAGTAGATATTTTAATTACTATAGCTCAGTTTAAACTATGATAGCAAGCTATTAGATATTAGCCTTTACTACATTTACTCCTAGTTTTATAGATAATTTTTAAATGCTTATATATCCTATTTAGTCATTACAACTTATTTGAAGATAAGTCTAGAGTTCTTTTTTTCTTACTTAAAAGGAATAAGTTAAAAGGTAAACTTTAATGGACTAAATAGAAGTTTAGTTATATTTATAGGAATTAAGTTTAAGTCTCTTAATACATTTAGTAACTTAGTAAATTAAAGAAGCTTAAATAGAAAAAACTAGTAGCATAGCTAGCATTACTATTAACTTGTCTTTAAGGAAAAGCTTACACTAAGTTGATAATTCTTATATATTAATATAGGTATAAAAGCCTTTAAATATGATATTATCTTAGAATTTAAGTGCAAATAAGAAATAGTAAAATTAATTGAAGCGTATGAGTTTTAATAAATCTGTTAGTATAGATAAAATTAGAGGGATTTAGTATCTACCATTTTATATGAGTCAAAGTGTCTTGCAAAGGCTCTTATGAAACCCATGCTTATAGTTAACTTTAATGTAATCAATTTCTCTAAAAAATTGAAGTTCTAGCCCTAGTTTTAGAATAATGATTGATAGAAGGAATTAGATTAATGAAATATACATAGTATTCAGATAGGTGAAAAACTAATAGTCTTTGATTTTAAATGCTTAATAGTTAAAAAAGAAATCAGATTTAAATTAAACTTTCTATTGTATTAAATCAAGGAGTCTAAATCAATAGGTAGACTATATGCTTAGCATGTGAAAGTAGAATGAACACTTAATCATAATCAATCAATAGATTAAAAATCAGCTTTTTTATCTCATGAAGTGCATCTAATTAAATGAAATGGTTTTCTTTAATCTTTTTATAATACATATAGCCCTAAATCTAATTCTATTTAATAGATATAAATCCCAAGTTTCTATATAGAAGTAGATTAAACTTAGAGTTTAGTATAATTAAACATAAAAAAGTTATGTTATAAAACATTTATACTACAATCTATTTATTTTGCAAACATTTTAACTTTAAATTCACAAAACCTTCATTATATCAAAATGTTAAGGTACCAAGATATTTATTAGAAAATCTAGATTCTTTAAAACCAACTTAGAGAAGGAAGCATGCCAGTAGGCTAAGTTTAATTGTTTTTTTCGGAGTTTTGCAACGATTTGCAGACTTTGAACTAGCTTCTTACAGTATAGGAAGACTAAGAAGTTTCTTAATAGCTGGTCCTTGATGAATGCAGAAAATGCAAAAAGTAAATTTAGCAGATTCGAGAGTAAAAGATTAGCAATTTATATAAATTGAGTTGTGGTGATTACTACTGTTTCCTATGTATTATCTAAGATCATTAATCAGCACTATATCATTAAATCTAAGATACTGATACGAAGTAATATTCTAAATTCAAATGTCCATGCTAAATATAAATAGATTAAGATATAGTAGACGATATTATCGAGTAATGCAAAATGGTATATTCATCGTGCTAATATTGTAAAAAGTTAGAATTTAACCAAAATGTGATTTAGCTGACAAATTGTTAGCATAGTATATGTCTAAAGCATCTAATTTAGAGATTTAAAAGTTGCACAAAGATTCTTGACTTCAATTGTCTACTTTGTAAAACTAATTTACATTAAAGGGATAAATCTTAAGTCAGCAAAGTGATTAAATAAAAAAATGATAATAATGCTTATAATGCAGCAATCTTCTTTAGTTTTAAACTAGATCTAATTAATTTCTTTGTACATAATGCGATATTTTACACTGTGCAGAGTGCAATTATTAAGAACATGGTAATTAAAGTTGTTAATAGAATTAACAAGTTCTAAAATAAATTTAATTAGCAAAAGATCTAAAATTATAGATAATGGATTGTACTTAATGTGGTAAGCATTAATGCATAATTATTAATGACAGTAAGAAAGAAATGATAATAGCTTAATTAAAGTAATAGTTAGAAGCTAGCTTTAAAAATCCATAAATATAAGATCTGGAAAATATTTTTGACTAATATATGTTTTATTTGAAAGCTTTGATAGAAAAAGGATTTGGAGTGTATTAAAGTTGCTAAGCTTTAGTTTTCACATAATATGATATTGAAGAAGCAGAAGAATTGCTATAATGTATAGGTGTTTAGCCAGATTAAATAAGCAATGAAGAAATTTTGTAATTTATAGATGGAACAATATAAGGTCAAAAACCAAGAGACAAGAACATTTGAATCTAAGAAATATAAAATTATATGTTCATGTCTTAAGAAATTAAATGGCAGAGCATTAATAAATTTCTCGAGTAATCTCATAAATTTAAAGAGCTAATTTTTGACTTTTGCCTATATTGCTAAACTTTCTTATGCGTCTATTGCTAATAAATTCATGGACTACTCTATTAGTGTAGAACGAATCATTTCATCACAAGCGAAGTTTTAGTAAATTAGTAAAAAAGATTTGAATTAATAGCTTTAGAAGAAGATAGTGAAGAGTATCTTGAAGTTGTTAAAGTAATAAAGTAAACTAGTTAGGTATAAATTTCGAGTATTCAGAAAATACAAAACTATGATCAATGCCTTAAGTTTTAAGAAAAAGTTAATTTAAAAAGCTAAATGTAAGGAAAACCAGTAGAAAGAAAGTTGCTATTTCATGGAACTAAAAGAAATGATCCTTTGTTAATAATTCTTGATGATACAGGCCTTGATATTAATTTTGCAAGAGAAGCACTATATGGAAAAGGCATTTACTTTCATGAAAATTTTAATTATTGCTAGGATTATTCTCATATAGAAAGCTAGCATAACTAAAAATAGTTATTGATGTTCGATGTTATAACAGGTGAGTAGAATAATGCAATATTAAACTTAAATTTTTTACCTCAATAGTGAAGTTCTTTTTTATGTAATGAAGAACATTAAATGGCTAACCAACATTAATAATTTGATAGTTTTACTGATAATCTAGGAATGCATATAGTTTAAGAGAATAGTGTATGTCTTCCTGTTTTTCTCATATCTTATAAAGAAGATTTTCTTCACTTAGATAATAATAACTTAGCAAATAGATAAAACAATTTTTTGCAGACCAAGTAACTGAAAAGTAATAGAAAAATCCTTAAAGATCGTATTTTTTCATTAGAAAGACTTGGTAAATTCAAAGCAAAAGAAGAAATCTTTCGAGAATCATTTTCAGATTTGATTAAATTAGATGAAATTTAAATAAAAGAGCTTAATCTTAAAATTTATCATTTTAAAATAGATGTAAACAATGAAAAGTAGTTAGCTGAGTTGTTTCAAATTAAATATTAGAAAATTTGTAAATTTCTTTTTACTTTTTTCATTCTAATTCTTACATTTTATAATCACTCCATGGATGTTTCTTAAGAATCTATTAATAGCGAGGATAAATAGATTTCTGGTACTGAATTTTGGATTAAATTTCTTGGAATATTATTAATTTTAGCTATTATTTGCTTACTTGTTTTAGGTATAAAGTAAAGAAACTAAAATTTAACTCCTTATATATAAAATTTATGCATAAAATATCTTTATAATCTTATAGCATTTTAGATTCTAGTTAGAGGTGATTCAACTATAGGCTTTCCTTTTCGTTAACTAGTTGGTAAGATAGAAGAAATTATTTAGAACAAATAAAAATACGAATGGTGCTCTCTTTTATTTTACTTCTTAAAGGTATATAGAGAACTTTACTTGAAGGAAATCTGAAGAACTTTCTTTTAAAACTAAAGAAAACTAATCAATATATTCTATATTTACTTAAGCTAAAGTATAATGATTTTAATTTAAATCCTTTTTTATTTCTTTTTAATATTATATCCATAAAGTTTATACTTATGATGAATATCAAATTAATAAGTATTTAATTTTTCTATCAATTTATCTATCTTTTTTGATTGTTCTCATATCTTAAAATTACTTACTCTGTTTCCTAAATGTTGATAATATATAAGGTTCGATATTTCTCATATATATTAGCTAAATTTCTAATATAGCTATTACCTTCTTTTTATAATTTATGGTTTTGAATGATTTGAATATCCTTTTAATTTATAAAATTAGGTATATATTATTTCTATCTATTAATTAATTTACTTTGTTTAAATTCTGAGATTAAGTAATATTAATATTAAACTTAAATATATAGCTACTAAATTTTAATTTAAGATTAATTATAATCTCTCTCTATTTATATATATCAGTTCTTATCAATATTCATATTTATAATTCTAAAATTTTGATAAATTTATAGATGAAAAATAGTAGAAGTATCTAAATATTATCTTAGTAAATACTAAAGTTATTAAATAATTAATTTAACTAGTTTAACCTAAATCAAATACTCTGTTAAACTTATTTTTAGATTATCTTTTTTAATCTATTTATTGACTCATTTTTAAATATTTACTTTAATTAAATTTATTTACTTTTTATACTTTACACTATATTTTAAAATATTTTCATTTCTTTATATTCAAATTTTCAGTCATTTTATATAAAAACTTAAATGTAAAGAAAATTTAAATTAAGATAGACTATCTTATTAAATAGATTATACCTAATTAATATAAAACACTTTTATTATAACATTTCAAATAAGTTATAAAATCTATCTAAAATATACTTTTATGCAAAATGTTTATCAGATACTATCCAAAAAGAAGCTACTTTTTATTTAAAAACTAAAAATTTAATTTATTTATTTCAAAATTAAATATTCCTCTCTTAACTTTATTTCTATTTATTTATTATTTAAACTAAAATTATATTCAAAAATGCAAGAAGGTCTCAAGAACGCTTTTTTGCAGACTCTTTAGATAAAGGAGTAAAAACCAGAGAATTCTAATTCTTCATCCATCACGTCTTCTTTAATAAAATAATAATCTTCTTAATCTTAATAACCTCCAATAGTTGAAAATTTAAGACAATCTTAAATAAAATAATAACTTAAATAAACATAAAAGGAATAAAACTAATAATACAATATTTACTTTCTTCCTAAATCCAGACCAAGTAACTATAGAAAATAAGACAATCCAAAAACTATGCAAAAACAGACAAATTAAGAATAATTATTAATTGAAAATCTTTTCAAATCTGTACGTATTCTGTAAGAATAAGTAAAAATATTAAGATAAGGAAACAAAAAATTATTAGAAAAAAGTTAAAATACTGAAGAAAGATTAGGCAAATAAGAAATTAAAGTATTACAAGTTGGAAAAAAAAAGAATAGAACCTCTAATCTAAGAAATAAAATTGAAAGTAGAAGACGATAGACAAATAGAACCAACCAATATTAGAAGGATAATCAATAAATGTTACCTGTGCTAATCAAGATTCCATAATTTCAAGAGTTGCAAAATATACAAGGAAAAAATGAACAGAAACAGCGAAGAAGTCTGAAGAGAATTAACAAAAATTCATTTGACAATGGAAGGAAGAATTTACAGAAGAAGAATTTTCCATTCGAGTTCCAGAACTCCGAAAAAACTGGGTAACCCGAACTTTTATTTTAAAAATCCAGGAGGGATCACTGGATATCAGTGGAAATTAGGTTGAAATACCTCAAAGCCACAAACATTACTGTCTTTAATTTTAGGAAGTGTTTCCTCTAATTAAGATGACCCTAACCCTTTTAGTTAAAATTAAGTAGTAATTGCCTATTTCTAAATTAACTTATAGCGAAGGAGATACAGTATTCTTTTCTAAATAATCAATAAAAGATGATTGCATATCAAAATTCTTTATTTCCTTTAGTAAGTTCACTATCTAATTAGATAAGTATCTTTTAATAATTATCTTATATGTAATTTAAAATTCTCGTTCTATCTTAATGAATTATGGTATATATGACTATTTTTTATTTAGAATGATGATTTATAATCTTAATCTAAATAGTATAAGATACTTATATCAGTATAATCCTTTACTTATAAATCATTAGTGATTATTTTCTAAGGCTAACTATCAAATTTATTCTAAGCATCTAATTATGTTTTAATTTATATGATTAAAAACTGAATGATATTCATTAGTTTAGATGAAAGCCTAGGGAACTTATTTTATATAATCTGGGAGTTTAAAAATGATTGAGTAGAATATTACCTAATATATGAGCATTATCCATTTAGACTATTTAATTCAAAAATCCTTTAAATAATTTTACCTTTTTCCTCTAATATATGAGTTTATTCTTAATATTTCTAAGATACACAAGTATAAATAATTAGATTCTAGCTTTATTATAAGCAGAAGTATTTAAGTGAGAAATTATTAATGGGATTTTAATTTAATTTGAGGAATAAAAGATTTTAAATATTTTAGACTTTAGCTTTAGAAGCAGTTAAGATTATACGATTTTTTAAATGTGTTTGTTTTCCTTAGTCTATGTAAAAGTTTAAATCCAATAAAGTTTAGATTTATTTTAGGATATAATCTAATTCTATCTCATATTTAATTCTGCTAAGCATTCTTTAATTATATTAGTTAGAAATCTCTTTTAGTCTTAATCTTATACTACAGCTATTATTTAAAGACCTTTACACTATTGAAGTTCTCAGTTTAGTTTCTTCTAAGTCTTATCATCTAAAAATTGTTCTAATTTAATTTTTTAAATCAACCAATCTTAGTTGCACTTTCAATAACTCTATCTTTATTATTTTCTTGCTGCAAAATTTTAAATTTTAATTAACTTAATAAAGCTTAAAATACATAGATCAAATGTTGATTTCTCTTTTGAAGATTATTCTAATAAATATAATAGATAGAGTATATAAATGAGAATGAAATCTTAAAGATCTCTATTCTAATCAAAATAATGCTAACGAATCTATGATTACTAAGTAAATTCATTATTCCAATCTAATCTGAACCATTAAACTTAATTTTAGGTTATATCTATAGTATCTTAGATTGGCAATCTACTTTATAATTCTTTAATAAAGCTAGTGACTTATTAATTAAAATACTAGACTCGAAGGATATAAGTTAGAAGAAAGTTAAAATTTGAATTGGAATGAAATTATTTGAATAGATAATCTAGGAAAGTTTATTTAAATTAAATAATAACTTGTATTAATAGGTATAACTGCTTAACTTAAATAATAGTAAAGGAGATTTAAAAATATTAATAGATATTAAATATGAAAAATAAATAACAAGATTAATAACTTGCAATGCTAATAGTTATTCATGCTTCAGAACTTTGCTTGCTGGATAGTTCTCTTATAATAAAAATAAAAATCTCTCTATTTGTTTAGTTAATATTAAATTAAAATACTCCTATAAAATTTAAGGAGTTGTACTCAGCGTTGAAAATTGAACTTTCTAAAGAACTCTGGGTTTCTATATATTTGATAGAAAATAAATTTTTATTATTATTCTCATATACCATTAATTACATTGCTAAGAAAGGAAAGTCTTACACTGAATAAAAGAATTATATAATGTATGGTATTTTCTTTTTAGTGTATCTATTAAATCATTTAAATCTATAACTATCTTCCTTATCCTTATTGATAAAGATTATAAACTTATTAAGGGAATTTACATTTAATCCATTAAAATCATTTCATAGTTAATAGTTTTCCTTAAAACTTGCTTTTATTGCAGCTTGTTTTCAGTAGCATAAATTAAACCTTCGAATTAATACTTTTTTATAGCTTCTCCATCTTATAATTTATAAGATACTATGTCTCATTAATTTCTTTATGATTTTATCCAAGAATCTCGAAATTTTTCTTCTTTTCTTCCAAAAATCCTAGACAATTTGGTATTTCTGTTTTATAATAAAAGTTCGATTTCACTTAGGTTCAATTTTAATTTTAGAGAGATAACAAATGTTTATTTGTAGATATTATTGCAATAAAGCTAGAAATGAGACATACTTTTTTTTAAAAATCTGATTTTCTTTTATTAATCCCCAGACTTTTTTTTATTATTTACTTAATCAGATTTACTATAAATGAACCTAAGACAATAGCACTAATAAACTGAGTAAAATTTTATATGCCGCTATTATATTATATCAGAGGCTAGTTTCTATTATTTCTTTTTATTTTTTTTTAAAGGTTATTCTATATACCGTTAATCCAAATAATCCTTTTCAAATATGATTTAATAAAAAACATAGTTAAATGGAATAGAATATTCGACTATCTAAAAATTAGGCAAGGAACGCAAGAAGAAGAGCTAACAAAGAGCTAGAGAAGAAGTAGAAATCAATGGAACACTTATCAAGCTCCTCTTCAGAAGGCAAAGTAATGGTTGAACAAGTTAATGAGAGCACTTCGCTTTCAATTGAAATGGAAAAGATGAAAAAATTAATTTCTAAATATGAAGAAGAAACATATAATCAAGGAGAAAGAATTAGAGAGCTTATGAATAACATTGAGGATCAAAATAACGAACTATTAATTCTTAGGAAATAGCTTATATAAAACAATATTGTGACAGAACAATAGCTCTATACTCAGTCTTAAAATAATTTCAAACAAGGGGTAAATATGAGTATTGAAGTCCTCCCTTCTTAAGCAAAAGATTAAGAAATAAATATAGAATAAAATGTTGATAAAAGTTTAATTAAAAGAATAGAACAAATAGAAAAATTAGTTTTGCCTTAGTTGAATAAAAAAAAATAGACAAAAATCTGTTGATGTTGTAGGTCGAAATATCACTTATTAAAAAATTGAAAAAAATGATAAAAATTGAAAAAAAGAGAAGAAATAAAAACATGAAGGATGCTAAACAAACTTTGAATAACCGACTCAGGAATTTATAAATAGAAATTATTTAGTGGTAACATGGAAAATTCATTGTGGTAGCCACTCACATTCAAAAAAAGGCGGAGCGAAATCAGTTGGAATCCCGAAGAACTCCAAAACTCTTAACATTTAGTTTACATTATTATTATTATTAAAAAACATAGTTAATTAGTTTTCAGCTCTTAATATGATTCCTCTAACATGAATTCATTTATAATTTGATGAATTTATATTCCTGAAAATAAAAAAACAATTTTATTCCAAAACTAAATATCTTATTTTTATATTGCTCTTGGCTCTTGTTGACAGCCAATTTTCAGATAGTGATGCAAAAGTTAATTTTTATAAATTTTAAAGTATTTGTAAATAGATTTTAGATACTTGAATTTTCTTAAATAGTAGAAAAAGTGAAAAATAGTAAAATGATTTAAAAAAGTAAAGTTATAGATATACTATTTAATTTTTAGAATGACTTTAATCAAACTACTATAACTTTTGTATTGTAATAGTTACTGTAAGTTTTACTAAAGCTTAGTTATTATTAATTCATAATAAATTATAAAGTTATTAAATTTTACATTATATAGAAGAATAAATTAATTTTATTTAAGAAAGAAATATGAAGAAATATGAAGAAATATGAAGAACTTGAATGGCTAAGAATTTGAAAGAGTAGAAAGAAAAATTTTAATTATTGAAAGAAATTAAAAAATTTAATGATACGAAAATTCAATCTAAAAGCGACTGTTGAAAGTTAAAAGCCTATTAAGAGCACTATTTTAAAATTTAACTCATAAAAACAGAATTCTAAGTACTTTTCTTGATTGAAATGGAATATTTGATAAAATAATTTTTTATTTTATAAATTATTCCGCATAATTCCAAGTGAATGAATATTATTTATTTAATTGGAAATTAAATCTATCTTATTTAAATGGTTTAATTAAAGCTTTTAAAACTAAAAGAAATAATTTGCTTTCATTTAGTTAAAGCTATTTAGTTTAAAATAACTTTTTCCAAATAGATAATCCAGAAGAAAAATTAACAATAGCAAGTTATAAATAAAGCACCTTCTTTTTAATAATATCTTATACTTAAAAACTTAAACCTCTATAAATTTATACTTCTTTGAACATATCAAAAATTATTAAATATAGTAAAATTAGAAATTGTAACAATAAAGGTTGCTTAAATTTTAGCTTTTTAAAGAAATGAGTTCGATATTATATAAGAACTTATATAAATTAAATTATGATTATGCTTAATTTCTAAGAGGGCTTTTCCTTTTATAGGGTATAATGTATTATTTTATATTAATTTTATTCTTCAATATCAAATCTTTTTAAAAATAAGTTGAATTTCAAATATATCTTCTCTTATTCTAAGATATCCAATCAAAGTTTTCCTGATATAATATGCTTTATTTTTACATCTGCTTCTCTAATTTCTAACTTTCTAAAGAAACTCTTTTATTTTAATTTTTAATTTTTGTAATTTACAGTTTTTTAACTTCATAATATGTTGATTTTGAAAGTTTTTATTTTCATTGAGTTTTTCAATGATTTTTTATAATGTATTCCTAATTTTTAAAAATAAACATCATTATAATAATTTAAAATAATAAAAGTTTTTAATGAGCTAAAATTTAATTTCAATAGAATATCACTTTTAATTAAATGAGAGAAAGTTATTGAGAAAGCTATACGCTTTAATTTATTTTTCAATAATATAGCTTTATTTATGCATATAAGAGTCTAGGTATCATTAATGCTTGCATATATATAACCTTAATAACTTATATTTAGTAAAAATCATACACTATTTATTTTTAATTTGCATATCAAAATCTATTCTAAATTTATCTATTTTATTAATTTTATAACTTTAGATTAAAAAATCTAACTTTAATATTGGATAGTTGTATTATTTATATTTTCATATTGTCTCAAAACCCATTTTTATTAGATTTGTAAGCAAACAAATTTACAATATATTCACAAATATGCAAATAAATAGATTCTGAAAAAAGAAAGAGCAAAAAACAAAAAAATAATAAATGAATTTAAGATTAAGTAATTGAAAATCAGAAAAAGGAATTAAATTTAAAAAGAAAATAAAAATAAAAAGAGTTGAAAAGTTAATTTTTTAAATGATAGATAAAGTTTTAAAAATTGCAAGATAAATTGGGAAATGGGATATAAGATTTTACAGATAAAGGGAAATAATTAAATTAATAAAAAGAAAAAAAAACATTTTTATAATTAATTTATAAAAATAAAGAAAAACCAGAATTAAAAAAGAATATTTTTAGGAAATAAGTTTAAAAATTGAAAGGAGTTAAAAATAATCTTATTATAACAAGAAATGATATAGACTCTTATATATAAAAATTTTCAAATAAATAAAAAATTTTAAGTAAAATAGCAAACAATTTAAAATATAAAAATATAAATGAAAGAAGGAGGTTAAATACAATGAAAAAAAATTTAATAAGCAATTAAAAAAATTAAAAATAAGAGAAAAATAAATAACTTTTTTATCAATAAGAAAAAGACAAAGATTTGGAAAATGTAGTTTGTTTAGTCTAGTAAAAATTATTGTTTCAACAAAAATAATTTTAACAAATCTAGGATTGCTAGAAAATATAAAAATAAATAAAATTAAAAATAATAGAATATCTATCTAAAAATAAAATTAAAGCAAATTTTTTATTTATTTTTAATACAAATCTTAAAAATTTAAATAATAACTTTTATTAGATTAAATAAGTAAACAACTATTTGCTTGATAATGCAAACTAAAATTATATCTAAAATAGCCAAATAATTTAGAAATTTAAGTTAAAAATTTAGATACTGTTAATTCACTTTAGTAATAATTCATTTTAGATAATAGAATTAGATGAAATTAAAAGTGCTGAAGCATTGCATTTTTTATTAATAATTAAATCAAATATTATCTAATTAAAAAAAATGCTTTTTAGAAAGCTAAAATAAAAATAATAAAGTATGCTAAATTTTTAAATTAATGAATAGAATCCATTTAAGCTCTTTTAAGAAGAAATAAATGTATTTAATTGAATAATTTTAATTATTTAGGATTCATTTCCTTATTTTTAGATAAATAGCAATTATTAATTTTAAGTCAGTCAACTTTAATGATGACTCAAAGTGTAAAACTTAGTTTAATAACAATTAAAAAATAATATAATAAGCTTTCCATTACATTTAAATAAATAACTATGAATAAATCAAAATAAATCTCAAGAGAAAAGGAGAAATTTAGATGAACTACAAGAATATATAAAAATAAGGAGTTAATAGATTTTACTTAAAAAAGGGAATTAAAATATTTTAAAATAAATAAATTAATAAATTATTTAATTTAGTCTAAAGTTCACATCTGATTAAAAAAAACAGCTTATATTAAGATGATTCTTGATTTAAACTTTATATATAAAAACTAAACAATAAATAAAAATTTATTTTTCTATCAATCTAAAGAACAAAATAGTTTCATCTTTAAAGTTATTAATTTAATATTAGCCATAAAATTTAGAATGAACTTTTAATAATAGATACTGAATGATTATTCACTTAGATTATTATTTTTAATGCAATTCTTTTAAAAAGAACTGCTTAATTATAAAATTTTAACATTTTTTATTTGGAAAATAAAAATTAAGAAAAATAAATAAATTTTATTTATTTCCGCAGTTAATCCTAATGATTTCCTTATAAACTTATCAATATTTCTTTTAATGGAAATAAAAGTATTGCATTTAGTTTATCAGGCATATGGAAATCGAATGATTAACAATATTTTTTTTATTGTAAACTTAGATTGAACATTCAAAGTTAAATATTCCAATTAAAAAATAAGAGATAGATAAGAAACTAGAGTTGTTATAGATATATCATAATAAAATTTAAATAAAAATTAAATAATTATCAATCTATCATAATCTTAGCAGAAACTAATTATTTCTCTTAACTTTATCATGCTTTATTTGTCAAAATAGTTCTCTAATAGTTAAAATATAATAAATAGTTGAAAAAGTTTAATTTTAATGTTTATTCATTCTTTAGTGACTATAAACTTTAATAAAATATCAGAATTTTAAAATTACAATTCATAGCTTATTTCTCAACTATATCCTTTACTAATAAATTTAATTAAAAAAACTATAAAAAGTTATCAAAATTTCAAAGTTTTTATAAAATATTTAAAATACATAAAAAAGCATAATTAAAACTTAATCTTTTATTGAAATAACTTTAGTATGCAAGTGCTTCCTATTAAAATAGTAGAAATTTAACTAAAAATTTCTCTGATTTTCTTCATAATGTTTATCTTAATAAATTCATAAGTGATGCTAATTTTAGAAATAAAAGAAAAAAAGCTAATTTTTTAATTTTTTGTAACTTTTATTTTATTTAATTATGCTAAGAGAAAATGAGTGGAATTAACTTAAGGTCTTAATATCAATGTTAAAACATTTTTAGATATATTAATTTACATTCTCTGTCTAAAATGCCTTTCAATGTCTAAAACTATTATCAATATATTAAAGATTTATATCAAAAATAAATTGAAATGCTTAGGATTAAAAAAATGAAGATATTAAATTAATATAAAGAAAATTTTACCATCAATGAAATTTAAGATACAAAAAGGAATTAGATTTTTATTCTAATTAATTAAAAATTTGAGCAATCTTAGAAAATATATGAAAATAAGGAAAATAAATAAGTTTGATAAGAAGATATATCTTTAAAATTAGCTAAAATCTAAATAAAAATAGGTTTAATATTTAAATGAATGATATGAGTTATTCAATTATTTACATTTGAATTATCTCTTGGATATTTTAGATTTATTAAAATTATTAACATAAGAAACATTTTAAAAACGTAATTTAGAAACCATTTTTAGGTTTTAGACTTAAATTTAATTAATACATTTTAATTTAATATTTATTGAAAATCAGAAGATGTGAGCTAGTTATCTTTCAATTGTCTTATAACAAATCGAAGGATAGATTCTTACAATTCTAACTAAATAATAATATCTAGAGCTTAATAAGAGTATAAAGAAGCTATAATATATAAAAATTGTATTTAAGCTTATGAAATTTTATGATAAAGGAATAAAAGTGTCTGACTGGAGCATGATTGATTAAAGAAAAGAAAATTACAATAAAGTTAAATTCTAATTGATCTAATATTTCATAAAATGAAATTCATCTAAAATAATAATTTAATAAAGGCTATGGTATTATAAATTAAGTTTATAATGATATAAGAAACCATAAATAGTTTCATTGCTTTTTAAAGTTCTATTTGTTTCTTTTAATTTTAAATAAAAGAAAAATAAATGGAAAATAACTAAGGTGTAGATCTAAGCCATCTTAGATATATAGTTTAACTAGGTCTTCTAAGAGAATATCAAGCTTAATAATTCTAAATTGGCAGATAAAATTTAATTACAGAAGAAGCAAGTGGGAAAATTTATAAAAATTATCTCTATGGATAAGACATAATTATTTAAATTTTAAAAGGTCCATAGCGATAGGAATTTATTGATGGATTACTAATTTAAGCCAAATTAAATCATTAAAATGTCCTTCTTTTTTTGGGGTACTGTGTTATATTAGATGAGTTATGATTAATATTCCCTTTTTAAGATAATGGAACATTATAAGAATTTAATGATAAGATAAGAGATATGAAAGATGAAAATAAGAAAGAAAAATTAATACTTTAGATTCTAATAGATATTGCTAAAGGATTATAATACATTCGTTAAGAGGGAATTATTTATAATGATTTAAAGCCTTAAAATATATTAATGACAAATACTAAAATGCTAGAATTTCTTGTTTCGATTATTCTATAAAATAAGGATAAACTAACTAAAAAATAGTTATTAATGATGAGTGTACTGCTCCTGAAATATTAAATAATAATTAAATATCTAACGAAAAATCAGACATATATAGCTTCGGAGAAATAGCTCTTTTCTTATTTTCACGAATTTAAAAATATCAATTTATAAATAAATGCTTATATGAAGATCCAAACTACAGACCCACAGCTAATTAGTTACTTATATAACTAAAATAAATTTACAATTCGAAATTTGTATAAATATAATAAGAATAATATCATTAAGTAAGAATAGTTTAAAAGAAAGAATAGGTAATTAACTTTTGATATAATGTAGTAGCAGGACTTGGAATATTATTTATTTTACTATTTATTTTTTCTTAATTTTACTGCTTCAAACAAAATTAGGAATTTGATGAATAAATGATGTTTAAATAAATAAGGGAAGGATATTATTTAGAAAAGGAATAAAATGTTAAAATTGTATTCTTTAGATTTAGCTGAAACAATTCCTTCCTCTAAACTTTCTAGAATTCATATGAGTTAGTTATCCAATTAAACTGAAAAACGGATTTTTATAAAATAACTGAAATTCCAGAATGGCTAAGAGTATTCTAAGTATAAAAAGAAAAATTTGAATCGATGAAATAAAACTTAAATAATCAAAATTAGATTAAAATGATATTAAAATAAAAATAGGAAGAATGAAGAATAAGATTTTAGTTTATATGCTTATTCCAATGCAGATCAGAATAAGGCTTAATCGATTAAAAATTCAAAGTTTTTTAATTTTTGTGAAAAAATTTAACAGATTTAAATTTTTCATTTCCCTTGACAACTAAATAATAAATCATGCAAGGAAACTGCAGTGATTACTTTATTTAAAAGAATCATAAGCATTAATTAGAAAAAAAAGTTTTTCTAAACAACAGAGCTGGTCTAAATATTGTAATTCCCCTTTTTAGAACAATGATATTTTATCGCAAAGAATCAAAACAAATTACTTTATGCAGATAGATATGAAGAAATTTGATCTCCATTAGGAGGACCAATTTTTACATTAAAAAAAAGTAAAAGTTATGGATAATTTAAAACTTTCTTAGCAAGATATTGGTTAAAAAATGAACAAAGAAATGTTGGAGTTCTACTTTGATTTTAAATGTAATTTTGAAGATTATCACGATGAAATATACCTAAGGAATATTTAAAAAGTTTCTTATTTCTTTTTTTAATAAACTTTATAACTTTTATCATATACAATACTTTACCAAGTTAAAATATACAATTAAAATCATATCAAAAATTTCAAATATGATAATCATGTAAAACTGGTACAAATCAAAAGTTTTAATATATTTGAAAGTTAAGACTTAAAAGAGAAATTCAATTGTTTTAATAAAAATTAATCTTACCAACAAAAAAATCTTAGAATTTAACTTTCTTCTACGTGAAAATTTATTAGTCTTTTTTATATAAAATAAAAATGATAAATCAGAATGAGCAAGATTTAGCTTCTTAAAAAAAAGCAAAATAAAATAAAATGAATTTTATGCCTACTTTTTACTAAAATGAAAATACAATAAAAAATTAATTTGAAAATAGATGTTTGCTATATTTTAATAATGAGTTTTAACAATAAAATAAATAGAAGAATAATTATAAATTAATCTAATTCTTTAAGTTATTCATTAAGTTTTTTGCATAATTCTCTTATAAAAAATGCTTTTTCTGCCAAAAAAGTATCAATTTTACAATATTCTTCTAAGCATTATTAAATTATTGCATTTCACAGTTGTTCCTAATTCTTTCAATTTTTTTCTTTCTGTACTTTTTCCGGTGTTAATTTTAAATTGAAGGAGCTTAAGGCATTTTCTATAGATATTTTTATATTCACATCAATAGCTCAGATTTAATTTCCGAAATTATAGTAGAATTTTTCTCATTAATTGCATTCTAATAGCCCTTAATTCTATGACGTAATCTTAAATTGGATCTTAATTTTACTACGATTTTTGTCTTGCTTTTTTATTCTTTTTAGAATTTATTTATTTTGAATTCATCGAATACGCAAAAATCAATTAAAACCCCCCATAGTAATATAATCTTAAATGAATTCTCCTCGCTTGTTGAAGTGTTACACAAATATTATATATTTTTTTAATGTTTTTTTTTCATTTTAGTTCAAATCTTTATTAGTAAGTTCTTTCAATATACAATTTTTCAGTTGTAGAAAATAAGAGATCTCATTTTTAGCACAAACTTGACAACTTCTGCGGTTTTTTCAAAGTTTAGATATTCAATTAAATACGCGGTTTTTTAACTTGTTTTTTCTCTTCCTTTTTTGTTTTTTGTTTGAGATATAAAAGAATTCTATTACATCTGCATCATTAATATTTTTGAAGAGTCTATTAACATCTGTAATAAATCCTTAAAAATAGAATTTTATATCTTTTATGCATGATTTAATTTTTCTATTATAATTGATTTAGAATTGTTTTCAATCACTAACACTTTAAATATTTTTAACTAATTAAAATAGTTATTTTCAATCTTTAAAAGCTCATATACTATAATCACTTTTCAAATTAAAACCTACAACTCTAAAATTATTAAAAATTCATCTGATTATAAGATGAAAATGTTCTTGACTCAAAGATATTTCTATTTTCAAGATTTTGCAATAATTTTTTGTTGCTTGCAATACTTTATAATTAATACTTTATCAATTTTATAGTTTCTATTATTATACTTAATATTCTTAAATTTCATTGGCATTAAAGACTTTTTCTAAGCCTTCATTTATTTTTTCATACCTTAAGTAAGCAGCTCCACTGGATTCCTTATATAAAATAATTTTAAGAATTAATTATATTTTTATTTATTTACGAGGATATATAGCAGAGAAAGCAGCGAATGATTATAAGTATATTAAATATGAAACTATTTAATAATTTAAACATTAATGATATTTATAATTTTTCTCTTTTATTTTTAGTTCTTTCCTGTATAATTTCTGACTATAAGCATAATAAAAATTAATAACTAAGTAACTAAATTACTAAATTTAAGATATTTAATCAAAACAATAAAAGGGGTATTATTTTTAATTTGAATGCTGCTTATTTTAAAATAGATATATATAGCAGTTGCTACAATCATTAGTATACTTATGGATATCAGATTTATCTTATAAAAAAACAAATATCATATAAGTAATAGCAGCTATTTATTTGAAACAAGTAAAGAAAACCTTTTAGATAGTTCATTTATTAATTCTATTTAGCTGAATTATTTAAACATGTTTCAATCTTATTTATGAAGACAGCTTTCTCAATAATATCAATTTAAAAACTAATTAATTATAAATTAATTAAGATTTTAATATATCAGATAAATTATCTAATAAGAGACAATATTAAATGTATATATTCATTTTTAAAATTTGTTTCTTTTATTAACTTAGTAGCTAAAAATTATAGCTGAGAGGATAGAGCTAGCCTAATAATTTTAAAATTCTAGAATTATATTAAAGATTGTTTTCATTTAGTTTTAACTAAAACATTTAAAATAGAACTCAGTCGTTTATACCTCTATTATAATTACCTTTTATTATTATCTTAATTTTAAAGAGCATACTTTATTTTTCGATAAAAATGAAATATCTGAAAATAGAAAAAAAATTATTTTTAGTAAAATAATTAATTGATATTATTTATACTATAATTACTTAGCTTCAGATATATTCTATTTTTAATACTCCTTGATTGTTAATTATCCTTAATTTCTATTTTCTTTTTTTAGGGCCCTTTATATTATTATAATTTCAGCCTTTTATTTCCCACTTAGTAAATTACTATATATACTCTTTAATAATAAGCCTGACTTAATAAATTTTGAATAAATGTTTCTCGTTGTAAGGAATATAAATGAATTAGTAAGTACACATTTGTATTTATTAATCTATCAGCAGGCTATTAAAAATGGGTTTTTCTGAGGTATCTCTATTTATATTTACATTAATCAGAATAATAAAATTTCTAATTTTTGAAAACTTTTTCATAGTTCCTTATTATATTTTTGATATAAAGCAAAATATTCAAGTTACACTGAATAAATGTGCTAAAATTAATTTAGAATTTATCAACTATTATTAAATATATAAGCTCATAAATGATATAGGTATGATACTTTAGCTGCTATTAAAAATAATGATATTCGCTAAAATAGATTTGCATTTAGTTAAATAAATAAATGCTAAACCATCATGATGTAAAAATGAATTTTGATGTAGTGAATAGATAAAGTAGGAAACTGCTCGTTTTTTATTTATTCTACCATTCAAATTTTTTCTTTAATTGTCCTATCAATATATTTTTATATATCTTAAGGATTAGCAATACCTCCTTTTAAATCAAAAATTAATTTAATGGCTGTCAAATTATTTATCTAATTATAAGCTTAAGTTATATTTAACTATAGATACTTTTGCTTAATTATTTACAATTAATTTTATTCCTATTATGACTTAGCAAAATCTATTTAAATCTATTTTAAGATCAAATTAAATATAAAAGATTATTATGTCTGCAAAATCTTTTAAGAAGTAGATCAACAAAAAATATCTAACTTTCAGATCAATAATTTTTCTCAAATAGAACAAGAAATTTAATTCTCTATCTTTTTATAAAAGTTCAACAATTATAATTATTTTTATCTAGCTATCTTAAAAATTTTAATTTAAATAAAAAGAGAAATAACTTATACTATATAAGCATAATCTAAGATATAACAAAGCTTTTAAAATGTTATTCTATTTATTTATTAGCTATATCCTGTATTTAATTTAGTTTATTGTAATCATTTAATTTCTTATGATTTAAATATCTTTTTAAAGGAATTTAAATATTAATTTTTCTTCTCTCTTTTATCTAATATATTTATATGCATTTTCATTCAATTTTAAGTTATCTACTCTATAAAATTTTAGAATAAGATTAAGAAAAAGATAATTGATATGAATAATTTTAAAGATATATATTTATAAACTATTTAATTTTAAGATAAAGAGTTAAAATCATTAGGCCTTTGTTCAACTCATTTCTATGGGCTTTTTAATTTTTTTGTCTTCTAAAAGGTTTCTAATTTCTTCATTTGTCAAATAATTTTAACATTTGAAGCAAGATAACTTTAATCCTCTATTAATATCCTCAGGAATAAATTTCCTTTATAAAATTTATTGTATTCAGTTTTAGCTGCAAGGCCTAGCATTAAACTAAATATAATTCTACCTTATTACACTTTAATTACATTTTAGGCATTTTTAGATCTTAGTTTATTCATTTTATTTTTTCTCCACTTAAAGTTTATTTTATCTACTAACTTCTTCCGTACTTTCATAGGGATAATTATATTTAATTTAAAAATTAAGTGCATTATTTCCTGGATTTACTTATTTCTTAAATGGAATTTAGACGAAAAAGGTAGTCCAGGATTCTAAATATCATAGTTAGCAGGAATTGTGATTTCTGCCTAATAAATTTGCTTAACCGTATCGAAATCATCTACACTTGATTATTCTTTGGTATAAATAATATCATAATTATCAGGTTCACATAGAAGATAAATCAACGGATTTTATCCAGCTACTTGCGTTTAATCAAGTTGTTTAGGTTTCTGGAAACTTTTATTCAAAGTAACTATTTCTAATTTCACTTTTAGTACATCTTGAAGTGGACCAACACCTGCTTCAACTTCTTTTCCCATTGTAAAGATTTCTTCAATTATCTTATCATAAGATGTATGATACTAAGATTCAAAGTACTATTAATTACTGTCTAAATAATTTGAAGCTAAAGTTCTCATTTGTCAAACAAGAGCTTCATCTCATTCATTTTTATTATACTGAATTTCTTCTTCGAGTTTCTTATGAATAAAATCCTATTTTTTAATATTTTTTACTTCATAAATTATATAATAGCTTTAAAAATTAGTTTCTTAACCTTTATTAGACATATAAAAAATGGCAGAAGGTCTCAGGAAGGGTTTTTTTCCAGCTCCATAGAAAAAGGAAAAAAAACCAGAGACTTCTAATTCTTCTCCTACCATGTCTTCTTTAATAATATAATAATTTTCTTAGGCTCTTTAACCCCCAAATTTAGAAAAATAAAGATAATCTTAAATTGAATAAGAAATTAAATCAACAGAAACTGACTAAAGCAAGCGAGACTTTTTACTCCCATAGCCACGATCAAGCAACTACATGAAAAGTGGTAACTAAAAAATAATGTAGAAATAGAAAAATGATGAATAGCTAATAATAGAATAACTTATGAAATCTATCCGTAACCTATAAGAAGAAGTTTAAATATTAAAGAAAGAAAACCAAAAATTACTATAGAAAAGTTAAAACAATGAAGAAAGATTAATGAAACAGGAAATCGAAGTGAAACTTTTGGGAGAAAAAAGAATTTAACCTTAAACTTTAGCTGAAAATAAAATGGAACTAGAATACACAAAACCCTTAGAGATAACTCCTCCCAGAAGGATCGTCAAGCTGTGCTACCTGTGCAAATCAAAATTCCACACATACAAGAGATGCAAGATATATTTGGATAAACAGAGAAGAAACAGTGAAGAGATTTGGAGAGAACTTTCAAGAATTTATGTAGACAAGGATGGAAGAATATTTAGAAGGAGGCTTTTTCAAGGGAGTGCCAGAACTCCAAAAAAACTGGGAGTCCCGAACTTTTATTTTAAACCTCAAGGAACGAACTCTGGAGGTATGTATTGAAGGGGTTTAAAATCCCCGGAGATACTAACACTTTAATTTAGTATATTAAATAAATAAATAACCTTTATTAGATTTTATTATCAGATCGAACTTAGAAATAACCTTGACCTATTTCTAGTTTTTCTAAAAATTTTGCTAAATGTTCTATTGGAGTCGTTACTCTTATAAAATGTTATAGATATGCATATCCTATAGCTCTGAAAAAGCTATTTCCATCATTCCTTACAATCCTTCATGAACTGAATTTTTGTGATATTCTTTCAATTGTTGTTTTGGTTTTTAAATTTTAATGATATTTCTATATTAAAGTTGAAAAAACTTTGCGAGGATAAATTAATTTATTCAGTTACTAATTTGAAGGTCGTGAAGTATTTAATTTTTATCATTAATTAGCTTTTTTCATTTTTAATATCCTGGATTCCTCAGATATTAAGACTTGCTTATATATGGATTCATTTTAATTCTCTCCTAAATTTAATAAGTTTTTAAAATTTAACTATAAGTTTAAATCTCTTGATTTAAACTGCTTTTCTTTTCAGATTTGTAAATTCACTAAGTTTACTTATTCTGTGCATTGACAATTTTAGGGTTGTGCTTGCTACTAGATATTTATATCTTTTTGCAAATTTTCTTTCAACTTATTTTCTTCATTTTTATTAGTTTCTAACTAATTTTCGTTTTCTTAGGATTTTTCTTTCTATTAAGCTTATTTATTAATCTCTTAAGATATTTATGGTGGCGTATGCTGATTTTTTATATCTTCTTTTTATATTTGCTTAATCTGAGACTCCTATTCAATCTTCACATTTTAAACAATCAATAATTAAGTTCTTTCATGTTACAGCTTTTTTATTTAATCAAGAAAAATCTAAATTTATACTTTTTCCTTTTCCAATTATCTCTTCATTTGCAAGTTTTTTTCTCTTTCCTTTTAAAATTGAAGTTTTTCAAT
This sequence comes from Loxodes magnus, assembly GCA_946699065.1. Classification (NCBI taxonomy): domain Eukaryota; phylum Ciliophora; class Karyorelictea; order Loxodida; family Loxodidae; genus Loxodes; species Loxodes magnus. Next base: position 202,506 of record CAMPDV010000390.1, on the reverse strand, counting down.
TTTTAACTCTTTTTCTAGTTAATTGTAATTATTTTATAAATTTGAAAGATTATTACTTTCTTATTCTACTTAATCACTTAAATTTATATTATTTTATTTTTGTTACTGATTTAATTGGATTTATTCTTACAAATCCTATGCTACTTTTTGAAGTTATTTTTGTAGTGAATTAAATTTTTATTTCTCTTAGCTATTTAATTTATCTTTTTCCAAATTTTGATTCTTTTCTTATTGATATAAAATTTTTTATTTCTATAGCTCCGTTTTTAAATTTTTTATTGCTTCTTATTAAACTATTTAATTTTATTTACTCTACGTTATTTAGTAGCATAATCTTTTATTTTATTCTTTTTCTTATTAAAGTAGTTTCTTATTCTCCTCAAACTCTTTTTTTTTAATTTTTGGAATAGGTCCTTTATATACGCAAGAGTCTACTAGCATTATTCATTCTCATCAAATAATTTTTTACTTCGTTACTTTTCTTTTTGAAACTATTTATTCAATTTTCTAATTTTTCTTCTAGTTTTTATTTTTTATCTTATAAAGCTAATATAATCTAGATTTTCTCTTCTATTTGATATTTTATTTAATTTTTTGTTCTTTTTCTTATTCAGACTCTTCTTTTTTATCTTAAAGCTCTCCTTCTATCTTTTGAAATTGGTCCATTAATTAAATAATTTTCTTTTCGTTATCCTTCATTAATTACTAACTTTTCTCTTTTTAAGCTTAAAGTATTTTTTTTATCATCCTCTGATTATTTTATTTATTATTTTTTCTAATTCAAGTATTTGATAGCTTCACTCTTTATACTACTGATTTAAACTCTCTATATTTACAAAATATCTGTTAGGTTCTGATAATCCTAATCGTTTTCACATTAATTATTATTCTCCATATTTGAAATATCCTAGGTCTTTCTCTAACTATTAGGTAATGCATTTTATTGTATAATCTTCTAAATTTCTGAATTGATCTGTTAAATATACCTTTTATTATTTTAGTTATATTTTAACAAACTATTAATTCATTTTAATATCCAAACCATTTTCTTCTAGATCTCTATTTCTATTCATAAGATCTTTTATAATATTTTGCTTAGATGAAAGCTTTTAATTAAATTCAAAAATATTTCGCTTACATTTTTTTAAAACCTTTAACCTTGTCGTATTTGGCTATAATTCTGTAATATGTCTTATAAAAGTTATCTATAATTGGTTTTGCTAACTAGAGTTTAATTAATTAGATAAGTTTTAAGAGTTCTTATCTAAAACACTTTAGGAAGAAGAATGCTTGATTACATTTTACTAAGTTCTATTAGTACCTTAATCTTCTTAAGTCTATTAATATTCCTATTTTTGTTCTTTCTCAACATTAGTACCTTCTTAAGCTTATCAAAATCTATTTCTGTTATCATATTACAAATAAGACATTTGTAACTCTAAATTCCTGAGTAAATCTAAAAGTTATTCAAGTTCAGTCTAAAATGCTTCTGCGTATAAGTCACACAAAAATTATGGTTACACTTCAGAGTTAGTTTATTAAGGGTAATATCAGACCTGCAAATTTCGCACAGATCGGAAAAAATATTTGATTTCTTAGTACTTTCCATAGTTAAAGGCTTATTAAATCTTATTTAAAATGATAATTAATAGCTTTAAGTTATAAGCATAAAAACTACTTTTAATATAAAGGAGCATCTATTTTAGAGATATTAGTTATCACATGAGATTATATTGTTGTAGTTTGTTGTAGTTTGTTGTTTAAGTAGCAAAAGAGAAAAAATTTATAATTTTTATTTTTTATTTTTTAGCTTTAAAAACTAAGTTTTAGGTGATATTCGCTCTTCCATAAATTGAATCTTATTTATAAAATTTAAATTATATTTAAAAACTCCCTATTAGCTCTAAAAGGCAGAAAGAAAATATTTTAGAGCACGAGAAAAACAAGAGACAAAGCTTTTGTTGATTGATTGATTTATTGATTAATTATATCAAATTTCATAAATAACTAAATATAGGAAACTCCGATAATTTTATAGTTATTTTAAAAATTAAAAATTAAATTTGAAAAGTTCCCTTAATAAATTTTTATAAAGTAAGATTCTTTAATTTGTAATATCTTTCTTATTTTTAAATATTTAGATTTAATTTAAAAAAAATGTAATTTTTATCTAATCTAAAATATTATTAATTATAGATAAATTTTAAAGGTTTAAAATTTCTTAATAAAAGGGAATAATAAGACTGAAGATAACTATTTAAAAAATATGAAAACATTTGATTTTATTAGTCGCATGACTATATAATTTTTATGTCACAAATGCAAAAAATGATAATAATAATTTTATTCATATGAAAATTAAAGTTGAAATAATTGAAGTTTTCTTTATAATATTAGTATGAGTTATTAAAACCAATATTTATGAATCTATTTTAAATTTATAGTTATAAATTTAAAATTAAAATTCATTTTTTAATTTATGAGCCGATTGCTATTAATTACTACATTTATCTTTTTTAAATAAAAACTAGGTATAATTATATTGTAATTAATTTTTTATCTATCTAATATTTTTAGATGTTTATTTTTAATATTATTTGCTCATTCTTGTCAACAAATTTTTCTAAATTACCTCCTTAAGTTTATAATGCCAGCTATTTCGAATTCTCATTTAAATTCAACTCTTTAATAGTCTTGAAAATAATCTCTTCTTATATCTTTTGTAATTATTCTTAGATTAATTTTTTTCATTTAATTCATTTATTTACTATAACTTCACAAAGTTAATTAAATTTGTTTCAAACTAATTTATTTTATTTTTTCATTCATTTTTTTAATTATATATCTTTATTAATATTTTAGAAAATAAAATTTTAAAGTTTAAAAATTATTTATTAATTAGGTACTAAATTAATTATTTAGATTTAGGTATATTCTAAATCATATAAAACTTATTTATTTACAAATTAAATCTAATTTTTATAATATCTTCTTTAATTAAATTTTTAAATCAAAAATAACTTTTCTTATCTTGATTTTCTTATATGCTTGCATTTTGAATAAATTTTCCTTCTTTAAGCAGAAAATAACTTATTATATAGAAATAATGCTTCACACAATTAGATGAAAGCCGAATCCTTTTTTCATGCGAATTATCAGGAGTTATACAGCTAATAAATGAACAATTGTTTTAAAAAGATTTGCATCTTAATAATTTTTTTATTTTGCTATTAATTTTAAACTTAAACTAACTTCAATTTCCTTGCCTGTATAATTCTAATTTTATTGAATTAAATGAAATTTTATTTTTTTATTTTTTTTATAGTATCTAGTTATATATTTTATAATAATTTTTCGTTTTAACTTATTCTTAAAAGAATCAAACTTACCTTAATTTTAAAAATATTTTTATATTATTTTCTTTTTTCCGTTATTTTATTTTATTTCTGTTTAACTATTTTCGATTTTTCACAATCCATTCTTTTTTCTAATTTTATCAAATTTTTATCTTTAAAATCGCTTAAGTGTTTTTATAATATTTATATTTAATTCTACTTTATATTTTTAATTATGCTTAAAAAAGAAATAATCAACAAATTTTCACTGTCATTTGAAAAATTAAAATTTCCTATTTTTATTCCTTTTCTAAATAAGAATCTTTCTTTTTAAATCCAATTAGTTCTATTAAATAGATTAAAATATTAAAAAATTGTTAAATACCAAAATAAAAAAGTATTAGAAAGTTATTTAGAGGAAGCTTTTTATTTTATTAAATTTAATAACAAGCAAATTTTTATTCTTTGATTCATGGCTTTCTTGGTTTAGGTTATTCTTCTTTATATTATCAAGAAACTATTTTCTTTCAGCTTTTCTTTTTCTTATAAAGTAATTAATAAATTTTGGTTTTTAATACGGATTTATTATGAAATAATTTATAACCTAGTTCTATTATCCATTTAAGAAGGTTAGATCTACTTTTAATTTTATTAGTATCTGATTGTATTCAAAGCTATTAAGCAAACTATATTATTTTTAATTTAATTTAATCTGGTTGTATTATAAAATAAAGAAAAAAATTTAATATTTGCATGTAGAAAGATTTCGAATATTTATAAGCCTATTAACTAAAAATAACTCTTACGAAATAATAAATTAAGCAATCTATCATTCTTAATATATTCTAATTACTTTCTCAATTTTATATTTAAGTGAGTTATATATTCAAATATACTTTCAAGTTTTCATTATTTAAGTTTTATAATAAATCGATAATTATTTTCATTTTTATTATTAAAATTGAAGGAAAATTAAAGCATTCATATATCAATTTTAATGGGAAAATCAGTTGAATAAATAAAAATACATTTCAGCTATAAAACACTGAAAAATGAATAGCTTTAAAAATTAGTTTATCATCATTTTAATATATAAAAAGAATTTTTCTCCGAAAAGTCTACGAAATAATAAATTTAAAAAAGTTTTGGAGCCAAAGCCTAAAATGTTTCTTAATTTTCAAAAATTAGACAAAAAAGAAAATTATTATATAATTTAAAAAATATTATCCTTATTTTATAATCTAGTTTAATATCTAAGTATTAAAAAAGTGTTTGGCTTAATAAATATTTTAAATATAGTTGAATTTTACACATACATTCATTAAAAAATCATTAATTAAGTTAAATTGGTTTTTCTTATTCTATAGTAATTTAATTCGATTTACATCATATCAATAAAACTTTAGATTTTAATATATTTTTTAAAAAGATAAAGAGTTGATTATATTATATTTATTAACTATTATTTAAAACTATTTGAAGGTTATAAATGGTTTATTATCATATAGATATAAATCATTAAAAATATATAAATCTAATTTATAAAAGCTGTAATAATACTAGTTATAGAAGGAAACATTAGAATTTCAAATAATTTTAAGCGAAAAAAGATAAAATTTAATAAAAATATATCTAAATCTTTCAACGCCTTTCTTTTGGTTTAAGAACCTTTATTTTCTCATCTTGAAATATATTTTTCACCAATAAAATAATTTTTAAGCTAAGAAAAATTATAAATGTATTAATATTTAATTAATTGGACAGAGTTAAAATAAGTTTGATTTTATTATTTTATGATAATTCTTAACATTCTAAAATTTAATTAGTTACTAATTTGTTAAAATGTCTTAGATAGCTATAATTTAAAGTCTTAACGTAATATAATAAAATAAAAATTAATTTATAAATATGAATTATCTGAACTATATCTAAAATAACTAATAAAAATACTAAAATATAAGATTTTTTTATACAGTTTGATAGCTTTATGAAATACTTTTAGCGATTCTAGAAGTGACTAATTAATTATAAAAGTTATAAAATAATAAATGTTTTTTCAATAAATTTGGATTAAAGCTATTATATTATATCACACTTTTATTTATTAATATTTGAATTAGTTTACTTATTTTAGAAAATTAATAGCAAAAGATTTAGATAATAACTATTACTGCTATTAAGTAGAGTAATTCAATTTTTAAAGCTGGTAATTTACTTTGCTTCTTTTAATTATTTTATATTCTTAAAATAGAATATTTAATTTTTATTTAGCAAAACACTTAGAATTTATAAAAGACTGAGCTAGTTTTTTTTTATTATTACTATAATAGAAGAATTACCTTAAATGTACTAAAGAGAATAAGTTTAGTGAAATGCAATAAAAAGCAAACTAGATGAATTAATAAATTTTAGTCTATTCATTAGTAATGCTTATCGCATGCTTGGAACTAATAATAGTAAAATAAATAAAGTCTCTTGTAAAGAAACTATCATAATCTTAGATCTTATTTAATCCAATAAGAGTTTATTTTCAAGCAATACTTTTGATAAAAAGGTTTATTTATCATAATATTAAGCTTTACTAGCATTGAAGCAATAAAAAGATAAAAGCATTTTAATATTAATGAAAAGAGATTTTACATTCTATTTAAATAAGCTTTAAGTATCAGGGACACAATTAAATTGATAGCATAAACAAAATATTTTACCAGTCATATACTTTAATTTTATTAACTTCTTTATGAAAAGATGATATATATCCCTAAAATACCTATACTTAGAATTTAAATGTAATATATTAGGGAGGTAGTTCCTTTTATTAATTGTTTAACATTTAGCGTATAATCATTATTATTTATTAATTATTCATTAAAGATTTTTATTCTAGTTAGAACATTAAAAATACTCTTCTAAAACAGCTAAGGGAAAGAATAATCTCATTCATAATTAATCAAAATTTAGAATGCATATGAATGCATTTTATGTATTAATTATCATTAAGAATCTCTAAATATATACATTGTCTATTTTAGAGTTTTTCTGTAAACAAAACATTTCCCATTTATCCTTTAACTATCAATGACTTACCTTTTTATTAATTTTCTACTATTTAATTTAATTATTTCTAAATATAAAAACTATTAATTTTCCAAAGCTATGAAGCATATAGTATAAAGGATTAGCTTAAATTAGTTCAAATGATTATAAGTTATTTAAGAAGCTATCTTTAGTGAATTATATAAGCTTGTATATTATTATTACAAGTTATAGTACCTATATTATAGTAATGCTTATTATACGCTTATTATTTATAAACATTATGACTAATAACTTTATAATTGAATGATTGAATAATATCAAAGAAAATCTATTTAATAAGTTAATTTAGTTAATCTTCTATATTTTGCTTAGCTAAATATATGATTAAAGGTATAGATAAAGAGTTGTTCTACTAGTTCAATTTATTTGTTTAACTTAACTACTTATGATTCTTTAGATTTATTTTTGTTTTTTATATTGTGAAATCTCAAGAAATTAAGTGGGAAATATATAACTTCTTGTAGCTTTCAAAATGAGATGAATTTCACCAGAATTTAGAAATTATTGTAAGTATATTATCGATAAAGTATTAAGCTTTAGGCCTTTTTATATCATTTACATTGAATCTCTTTTTTAAAAACTTTTCTTAGTAGGTTCATCATACAATCTAAGATAGAATATCTGTTTCAACAAAATTAAACTTTATCATATAGCTTGCTAATGCAAATAACTTCTTTATATTTGAATAAGCAATAAATTAAAATTGCTATAAAGCTAAAGTTATTCATTATTTTCTGATTTATACCCAGACTTAAATTAAATTTTTCTTTAAAATAATTTATAATATCCACTAGAAATAGTTATTGATGCATGTAATTAATAAATCTATTAAAAGTTTTTCTTTTAATTACTTAATTAAAGTTTATTATAGCTATATCTATTCATTATAATTAATTATTGTCTGTATATATTTAGACTCTATTATACAGATGCTTTAGTAGTTTCCTTAAATATATTTATATAGATTGATTACTTGCTATTCCTCAATTTAATCTAATATAGCACCTTGCTATTAAATAGACTTTATGAATCGATAGTTTAGAAACTTAAATAATAAAAATATTTAGCAAAAGAGTATCAGCTGTAAAGCTTGCTTAGCAATTAATTAATATATTCATTTAGAATCTCAAAGCTCTAGTATATTAAATCTATAATTGAAGCTATTTAATAGAAATCATTAAGCCTATTAATAAATCAACTAATAGCTTCTTTACACATCATTTTAGAATGCTCATTTAGTCCCTTAACAAATTTTCCCAAGATAAGTTTTCCTTTTTTAAGTAAATTGTTTTTTGCAAGTTTCATTTGAAATTAAATAATTAGAGTGTAATTATAGAATATACGTTTAAATTAGCTAAATAGATCTTATTAAATAAAGGCATTATGCCTTTCTGCGCTTTGCTAGGTATGCTTATTTTCTTATTATAGTGTATTTATAATAGCAAGAGTATTCTTAACACAATTTAAATATTTTTTACATCTTTAGTTTATTATATCAAAGCAATTTCAGATTATATTTAGTTATTATGATACTAATTAATTGTAGAAGCTAAGCTAGGATATAATTTCTTGAATGGAGTAAAAGAGAAAAGAGTTAGAGAATATGAAATATATGTTTAGTTTAAGCAATTTAATCATAAAATAGAAATTAAAGTATAAAGTTGTAGATCTAGTTCAAGGATAATCATTCTTTACTTTAAAATTTATTTATTTAGACAAATTACCTTCTCCCTCTTAATCAATTTCATCCTTCGTTATTTCTTTGCTGTTTTCTTTATCATGCTAACTTTCTTCTATTTATATAGTAGTATTTCTATCTCCTGGTAGGTTAGGAGTTATTTAGTCCTGAGCAACTTCTTGAGGACTATCTGAAATTAAATATTACTTTAGATATCAATTTCAACTGGAACTTAAACTTAAGAGCTAAATGATAGAAATTTTAGTTTTTCTGTCATACTAAATGATTTTTTTGTCTTCTTTATAACTTACTATTAGTCTTCAAAACTGAAGGCAGAGAATTATTCATCTTGACAAATGTCATGCCTTCTAAACAGAAAAGTCTCGTCTTCCAGCTATAAATCAGTTAAGAATCTTAAGGAGCTCATTCTTTTATTTTGTTGAAATATATGGATTGTAAGTTCTTTTTGCTTTGGGTTTATTTGATAAGCTCATCTTAAAATGTGAAGAAAGCTTTATTGATATACATGGATAAATGTTAACCCTTTGCAAAAATAGAACAAAGAGATTGATTCAATTATAATAGTACCTGTAGAAAACAGTGCTCAATAAATTTCAGGCTTCATATCTAAGAATGAGTCTAAGCATCTTAACAAACCTAAATAGCTGTTTAGGTAGAATAATCCAATTCACATACTGTTAAGTTTCTAGTAAGCAATAGGCTTCCTTACATGACTATAAATTGTAAATAGAATACAAACTAGAAAGTAAATAACTGCTTACACTGATTTATTAAAACTGAGTTTATTGATTAAAGCAATCTATAATTCAAATACACTAAACCATATAAAGTAATTCTACTTTATTCTAATTCTCTAAATGCTTCCTTATAACTCTTACCAAAATGGAGTAAAGTGAATTGCTGAAGGTATAAATAATAAGAGTCCAACCCAGGAAATTATAAATAGAATTAGTTGCTTATCTTATCAACAAGCAACGCTGCAATCTCTTTCTCAGAAGGATTCTTTAAATTCCACCTTATTATTTTTATTAGTATCATACGCTTCTATACAGAAAAACGAGTCAGTAAGGTTATAAACTACAGGCATCAATAAAACTTGATTCATCACAGGGCATATGTAGTAACTGACATTTCCAACAAATCTTTTTAGTGTTCAATTTGAAAACTCTCACTTGAAGAAAATGGCCAATAAAAATAAAATTCAAACTCCCACTATTATTACTAAGATTACTTAAGTTAAATATTAATATTCTATATTAATATTCACTAATCTTATTATATCAATCAACATAAATTCTTTTACTGTCTCGTATTCGTAGGTTCTAAATCTTGCACTTGGTCCTAAAAAGAAAATTTATATCTGTGAAATCAACAAAAGTATAACTTGAGTTAAATCATATAAATTTCCCCAAGTGTTATAGTTTAAATACTCAAAACTGGAATCTCTTCATAGATTGCTCGAGATCTTTCCCAAGATCAGTATACTTACTGATATAAAAGCTAGAATTGAGTATTTAATTATTGCTCCTTACTTAAAATCTTCTTTTTCCCTTTCTTTAAATGGACATTCAAGTTCTCAATGATCCAAATAATCGCCAGTTGTTCCATCTCCTCACATTATAGGCATATAATACTCTCATATGACATCGCAGTTTACACAAAATCTTCCTACTTCTTCGATTTTCCAAATATTAGAACTATTTTTTCGGTAGTTATGAATTTCAAGTGGTATATTATATCTATCATTTGTGCCTTATTTTATTTTAATTGTCCCAGTCGTACCTATTATTTAAATTTTCCTCATATACTCGTTTATTTTTCCAAACTAAGCTAAGTTCTCTCCGTCTTTTATTATAAAATCCATAGCAGATGCTGCTAGAAGTACAATGTCAAACTCAAAGGAATTTTATTTAGAGATTTATTTTCCAGATCATAACTGAATCTCTTGTTTTATTTGCTATCCCATCTCGCCGACTCAGGTATTTTAGTAGTATTAGATTGATCCTTTTAATAATTCTCTTATTTTGAATTGATTTGGATTTGAACCGTTTCCTTCAATTGTTTATGTATTTAATCATGATGTTCCAATTATTTCCATATCCCCAGCTCTTGCTCCTAAATCATACAAATATTCTGATATTACTTGGATATCAGAATCATATACGAAGGCAAATAGAATCCTTGATTTGAGGTAGCATTCTTTAATCACACTCTTTCATTCTTCTGAGTTATCTCTTTTTACAACTTTTGGAAGAATTTGATTTTTATTCACTATGTTAAGTCCAAACTGTTCAACTCCTTTTTTAAAACTCTCCATAAGACCTTTTCCTCGATCATGACTTCCATATACCATTCCTATATTTAATCAGCCTTAATAAAGTGAAGTTTAGCCTTATATTCAAGCTATATAATCATCTGGCATTGCTGTTCTTACATAATAAGGATATTTGGTTATATTTGATAGTTACGAAATTTTATGTGACCCAGATGCTGTTTAAAGAAGAAAATTTTACTTTATTAGAAAATTTTCTCATTCAAGTCCAGTCTCACTTATAACGGGTAAAAAAAAGACAAGTCCAAATTTATCTTTTTTTTTGGTTCATTCTTTAAACGTATAATTTTCATCATAAACACTTGCACCCCCATAAATAATTTCTACTTCTAGATCATAGTTCTTAAGTATAGTTTCTTGCTAATTAACTCATTAAACTCCATATTTTCTACCTAAATAATAGTTATCTAAATACTCTAAGTATTATCCATCTGGGTTATAATAGTCTAAATTCATACTCACTGGAATTTATAGTTTATTGTTTTAAGGAGTTTCTGTAGAATTTCCCGGTCATATGATACTCTTTTCTTGAATAAAGTGAGTTTGATTTAAAAACCCTACGTCTGTTAAATGTCCTTCTTGAACATTTAATACTCTAAACCAAACTTGTACTAATTCTTTACTCTAAGGTAGTTATAACTATAACACGTTTTTATTTTAAGCTTTTTATTAGTTAGTAATAATTTAGGAAAGAGCAATTTCTATACAGTACATACTATACTAAAACTCATTAAGCGTCTCTTTCTCTCTAAAGTTAAACCCAATTAATCCTTCTGTTTTAGAATTACTAGTTCTTAACTATCTCGTACCTCTGAAAGAAATCAGAATCCCTATTCCTTTCGTAGAATTAGATTTTTAGTTGATTAAGTCAAAATAGCTTAGTAGTTATTCTTCTAATGCTATATAATAAAACTTAGTTCCACTAGTTTAAGTAATAGTTCTAGCATCCTGTATAAACTAAGCTTAGTTCTAATTTTAATTCTGAATTCCAAAAAATTAAACTTAGAACTATTTAGCTACTGCTAGTGTCTCCATTTATTATTTTAAGTCACTAATGAAAGATAATTTTTACCATCCTCAGTGCTTTACGAAGGAAATCATGCAGCTAGCTATTTATTCTTCATTAGGAAGAGCAAAGAAAGTAAAGATACCTAAATATTCTTGGCTTTTCTAGTCAGCAACTAAGTGAATAATTTAAAGCTGTTCACAATAATTACTAATAAACAGAGTGAACTGCTCTTAGTTAGTAACATCTATTATAAGACTCACTCCTTACTGCTTTAAAGAGTTTACTTACTAATAAATATCTGAAATTCTCCTTATTTCTTCATATTCTATCTAGTTTGTAGGAATTTAAAACTTAGTGATTAGCATAGTTTGGAGATATTAATAGTATATCTAAGATTCTTCATTATAATCACTCGAAATGATAGCAATCTTAGATAGACTTGTAATAAGAAAAGAAGCTAAGAGAACTATAAGGATTTCCATTATTAATAGCTTTACTGTTGTTTTAAATGCTTAATTTAAAGGTATATTTACACTAATATAGACTCATTATAATATTTGTATAGTTACTCTTTATTCTTATTTTCCTTAAGACTTTAATACTAAGAATCACTAATTAGCTTGCTTTTATCGCTTTATTTTTAGAAATTATAAATTCATAAGTATCTTAATCTTAATAAATAAAGGCTTGTATGGACGTTTAATAGAAGGAAATAAAATTTGAGTATATAATCTAAACTATTTAAATTAAGAGACTATGCTTAAAGGAAATCTCAATAGCTTAATACTTTAAATGAATAAAGAATTAAATTTTATTCTTAAATTAGATTAAAAGACTTTAACTATCTTTATATATAAGCATATACAAATATAGCTACTCACTAATAATTAAAACTTTACCTATGTTCATATAGCAAAACCAAAATTAATTTAAAGAGTAAAATAAACATTTACTAAACCCTATTTATTAGCTATGATTATGCCTTATAAAGCTAACAACTAAGTTAAAATTAAATAAAATGTTTATTTATTATTTTATTAAAATAAAATAGGATATATCATAATACAACCATTTCCATATCATTAATAATAAACTCTCTCTTCACTTTACTTTTAATAATAACTACAAAAACTAGTTATAATAAGCTAGTTAGACTTTAATTTATAAAATATTAGTTTCTAAGCTTTAATCATTTAAAAGTGATTTCATTGTATTTATCTATTTTTCATTTTAATTATTATTACCCTCTAAGTATATTTCTAATACACTAGTATGCTTTTTAATAGTAACTAGCAATTTTATACCTATCCTCTTAAGCTTTCAGTCTTTAATTAAAATTAAAATTAAGATAAAATTTCTGTGCCTAGCCTGATTTATCTTAACTTCGTAAATTTTAAGAGGATAAAAATAAGCAATTTAAATTATTAAGCAGCTATTTTATATTAATTGGATGTTGCTATTATCTTTTTATCCTAATACTTTTTGTCTAAGGAAGATACTTTTTTCAAAATAGCTATTTGTTTAATTTCTTAATTAGATATATTAAGGAATGTAATTGCTTATCAACAAAAATAATGAGTCATCATTTTATAATAGCTTTATTTATCTTTCCATAATTATTAATAATCTCGTTAAGAGTTGTGTATAATACCTCACTCTTACTTAATATATCATGTAAAGAATTATTTTTTAGTTAATTAAAGCTATTTTTCCAGCTATCGTTTCAATTAATTATCTACTTTAAAGAATTGCCTTATAACTAAGCAAGCTGTATATCACTATTATATTAAACCTTTTTAGATTTAAATATTTTGTTAATTCTCTACTTTATCACCTTATTTTTATAAATCTTCCCTCAAATGTTTTAAAAGATAATTTTAACTAAATTTAGATTTTTGCATAATAGAAAATCACAAGCTCATTAAACTTTAGATGTTTTTATCTAAGAAGGAAAATATCTTTAATGACTAGATTAAAATTCATTGAACTTATAAAGCTATTTGGATTAATGTAAATTATCTTGAATTTATTAGCAATCAAAGTTGAAAAATAGAGTCTTGGAAACAGATAATTATTTTAATCTTTTTATAGATTGGATTCTCCTAAATTAACCTTTTATCTAAAATGCTTATATACGTTTATAGATTTAGAATTGCTAAAATATTTATAAATCTTAATTGTAAATAAGTAACCTAATTATAAATAAAGTACTAAGAAACATTAATAATTATAGTGTAAATTTAGTTATTATACTTCGATATGAGTTATGCTTATTTATCTTCTATCATCAGGAAATTTATCTTATTTATTTAAAAATACTCTCCTTTCTTCTAAAATCTAAATTTGCATTTCTAAAGTTTAGATATAAATTTTAGCTTTTCATCAAGGTTTTAATGCTATTAATATGCTTATTTCAATCTTTATATCAGTTTACTATGATTTAAATTTTTAATTTAAATATACATTACATCTTTATTTTTTCCTTTTCTTTTAGTCGACTTAATATTTTAAAATTAATTTTAGCATTTTATATTCTTATTTGATAGAGAATCTAATATCTCTACTGAGATTTTTAAATCTTCTTTAAGATAAATTAATATTCTATATTATACTTTTCAATTTTAAGAATCAAATGTATTTTTATTTTAATAGTAATGCTCTTAATAATTTAAATTATTCTGTTTCTTATCCCATTTATTATACTTCTCAGTAATGATAACTTCTTGTTGTCATATTTCATCAATAAATAACTAAAATATTAGATGATACGTTCTTTCTTGTTTAATGAGCTAGTGATTACTTGGATAATTTAATGTTTAATATAAATAGATTTATATCTATGAATTATTAATTTTTAAAGGGTTGTAACTATTTATACTATGATAAGCATACAATTTATTCTAAGCTATTTAGAATATTTAATTTAATATCATTATTTTAAACAGCCTTTTCTAAATTAATAAGTGCTTAATTCAAACCATAATATCTAATATTTTATTTACTACTCATTCGTTTCTTTCTTATCTTATACACTTCTATCATCATCTAAAATATGCTTGGCCATTGTAATTTTAAAATAAATGCTAATAAATATATTTCAGAACTTTAAGCTAAAAATGTATTTTCTTAAGTTATTATTTCATTCCTTATAATTAAATAAATAGAATAATTAAATTATTAAGAGCAAAATAAAGAAGATAGAAATTAAAAATAGTAGTGAGTATACTCTTAGATATTGCTTACTAATTAATTTACTATTATTTTCCTTTTATATTTATAATCTAAAATCCATATCTTTCTATTATATAACTGTTTAAATATAATTAATGTATATGCTTTTTATATCTATGTTGCTCTATTTAATATTCCTATATAAAATAATAATAAAATATAAAGAAGTAAATACTTAGAAAGGAATAATTTTAAATAAGATTAAGCATATAAACTTTATTTGATATAATTTCTCATTTTCTTGCTTATATTTTAAAATTAATACTTAAAGAGAGCTAAAGAAATAAAAATAAGGTTCTAATTCTAATTTATACAAAATAAATCATAGTAATTTTTCAGATTAATACTAAAAATTTGATTAAAGCTATTTAGTAAGCAGCTTATATAGATCACAGTTTATTAATAATTAATAAACTAAACAATTTAAATTTTAAGCAACCCTTCAATTTTATTTCTATCTATCTTTTATTTAAAACTTTATTTAATAAATAATTAGGAAATAATTTCTTATTTTTATTCTATAAGGATATTCATTATTTTTCATTAATCTTTAATTTCTTAAGAACTTAAAAGTAAGTATGTTAAATTAAAATATTTCTATTTAAATAGAAAGCTTTAAACTAAATATATATATATATCTAGCTAAATGGTAGAGCGCTTAGCATGCGAGAGGCATTGGGATCGATACCCAAGTTCTCCATTTTTATAATTTTACCTTAAAAGCATAAAATAGTTAATTAAGTAATAATAAATATCACTTTTAAATAATTAAAAATGCATCAGCCGGGAATCGAACCCGGGTCACTTCGATGGCAACGAAGTATTCTACCACTAGACCACTAATGCTCTCTTTCAAAAGAATAAATAGAATATATGTAGAGTAAAGACTAGGTATTTTAAGATACTCTGCATAGCAACAATTTTAATTAAAAAAGTTGAAATAAAAAATAATCCTTAATATCATAAATTGATTTAAAGCTTATTACATTTTAATTAATATTTAATTATATAAAATAGCTTCTAAGAAATAACAGAACTCTGAACAAAACATTTAAAGAGGAAAATTCTCTAAAAAATAAAAAAGCGAAATAATTACAATGAGTGAAAGTGAGAAATATGATTGATATGACGAACATTAACCATTTGGAAATCCAGAACTAAAAAAACTTCCGACACAGATTCAAATAGAAATATTATCTAAGTCATTAAAAGAGTTTATGTTTAAAAATAGATACCTCACTGATAAAGTAGAAAAATTAGAAAAACTAATAACATCTTTACTTGAGAAACAATATTAATCATCATAAGAAATAGAAAAAAAACTGGAACAAAGAATTCTTTAAATTTAATAATAAATTCAGGTTACGCAATTTTCGTAATAACAGAATCAATCAAATCCTATGGAAATAGAAAATGAAGCCTCAAATTAAAATAAACAGTAAGCATTAATTTAAAATAACTAGTAAATTTAAATTAAATAAGTGTTACAAGAATAATAGTTTAAAAGAAGAATAAAATGCTACGCGTGCAATAAATGACACTGATGAAAATACTGTTACTAACTAAGCGAAATTTAAATAAATAATAAATAAGATATTTTTAAAAAACTATTTAGGATATATCCAACATAAAGCGGAAAAATTTATAGAAAAAATTCTTTAATTCAAATCTTAATCCTTGGAGAAATAATTAGGAACGCTACGTCAAGATCAAAACTATTCAGAACATTAAAGAATGGTGCACTAATGAAGTGCTACACCGCCTAACTAAGCCTAGTAGAAATTCAGGACAAACTAATGGAGACAAGCTGATAGAATAGGTCAGATGGCTGACTACTGAGGCTTTAACAAAGCTTTTTAACTTTAACTTTAACTTTATTAAAAAGAGAAAAAGAAAGACTATATTGCAACAAATTTTGAAGCATATACGAGAAAAAAATACCAAGTATTATCTAGATGAAAGAATAATTCAAGAACCACAAGCATAACAAGAGAAGAATTGTAGAGATTAAAAAATTTTATAATTAGCCTCTAGAGTAATCTAGAAGTTGATGAGAAAGAGGCAAAAGCACTTCTAAGAACACAAAATATATAATTTTGTATTTATTAGTACTTGTAGAAGCTTCAAATGAATATTTAGTGTAGTGATCCCTTAACTATTTCAATAAATACACATAAAAGTCCAATATTATTATGTCTTAAAGTAAAAATTAATATCCTTGATAGATTTTCTTCATTCTAGTTGATTAAGTATTTATTTATTATCTGTAATGCGGTTCTCTTTAAAGATCATTTGTCACTTCTAATTATTAAGGAGTCTAAATTTATTAATTTATAATCCATTAGATTATTATTAGCTTAGCTTTTAGCTTTGAAAAGTTAGTAACTAATTAATTAAAATTAAAGATTTTATTAAGAACTATAAGCAATGTATTTCAATCGATATTTTCGTGGAAGAATTAGAAAAAATACTAAGAGAATATAAGCCCCCAGAAGAAAAAAAAAGGCATAAATATAGATGAGACACATATCTTAGTAGCTTGGATTATTACCATTGAGTATTTAGTCTTTACTTGCCATACTATAAAAGCTTAGTTTTATACTATCATCTTAATAATATAGAATCATAATTCTACTACCATTAGAATTTCTTCTTTATATATCAGTTTTACTCCGAAGCTCTTAAAAATGCTCATTTATCGCTTAAACTCTCATTATCTAATCAAACTATATATAAAGAGCTTCTAGTATTTATTCGTTCTAACCGGTCTAAAAATCCGCTTCGAGGTTATTTTTTTATTTGTTAATTTCATTCAAAATCTTCTATCTGATATATCAAATGGCTAGGCCCAAAATTACCTAACTACCAAAAAAATAAATCCTAAGCACCAATTTATACTCCTTGGTGAGTAGAAACGAAATTGACTAGTATATTTTCTTTCAAGCTCTAGCTCCTTCTATCCTATTATTTTAATCAAGAAAGGCACTATTCCAATAGCTACTCTCTATTTTATTATTTTTGAGACGAACTACATGAGAATTGTAAATAAGTAGCTTAAACAGCTTTCGCTATAATGATGCTTTTTTTATTATACCAGCAAATTGGAAAAATTCGGATTCTTGCTAGAGACCAAAACTAATTTCTGCTATTAATTGAATGATGAAAGTAAAAATAAAAAGTAACTGTCAAGTTAATTAGATAACCTATAAGGAATTAACTAGGATCTAAGCTTTTAGGATATAGTTGGTTAGTGGCTTAAGGAAAGAAAGCTAAGCTATTTTATAAAACTATTTTAGTACAAGGGGTTTATGTAGCTATAATAAAGCTAAAACTATCATCAAAAAGATTAAAATTTTTACTCTGAAGGATTAAAATTATTTTGCGATAAGCTTTATTCTTCTAATATCTCAATATTAAGTAGCATATTGAGATCAGAAAATATATTCATATAGAACATGCTATAGTATATAATAAGGGGATCTAGCTCAAATGGTAGAGCGCTCGCTTAGCATGCGAGAGGCATTGGGATCGATACCCAAGTTCTCCATTTTTACTCTTTAAATACAAAATTATAGATTACCATTTGATATCCTTAAAACCTAAAATTAACTGTAAATATTAAAATAAAATTGATAAATTTGTACCAGCCGGGAATCGAACTCCGGTTCACTTCATTGGAGATGAAGTATTATGCCATTAAACTACTGATGCTTTTTAAATATTTGTCTTAATCTTGTATTAACAAGTACTTTACAGAAAGTGAATAGTTAAATTTTCAAATATACTAGTTGATTTCTCTTTCTAATTTTATATGAAAAAAAGAGCTAAAAAAGTAATCAGAATTTAGTTCATATTACTTAGTTAGTTAACCCAATGTTTCAAGATTATCTAAAAGGGAAAAAATTATTATTATTATTTGTTTTATTCTTATACACTTCATATTATTAATGATAGCTTATTCCTTTTTCCTTGTGAATGGAAGTATTTTATAAAATGATGATTTCAGTTTTTTAAAAGAGTAGTAGTGCTTAAATGGAGATTAGATGAGTAAATTACTTGTGAATGATAATGATAAATACTTTGATATATACAAAGAGTCTTTTAAAGCCTTTACTAGTTTTATTAGATTGATTATTTAGAAAATTTGATTGTTAGCTTAAAGATCTATTAATCTTAATTTTATAATGCTAAGATTATACTCCAATTCTTCGTTTGCTTACCTTAACAAAAGTTTTGAATTCCTTTAAAATACTTTTACCACTTTAAAACTTTTCTTACTGCTTAATTGAGTAACTCATTTAACTCAGTACGTTATAATGATCGTTTTTCTTAGTTCAATTCTATCGATACTAAACTTGTCATATCGAAGTCCCTATAACTTTAGAGCTTTATTTTTACATAGTCTAAAATTAATCTTTTTGCCCAAGATTGTGTAAAAAAAAATTTCTACTTTGCTTATATTAAATAACCTTAAATGTACCTATAACTAAATTACCTCTTCTAACTTACCTAATTCGTCTCATGTATTGACAAAATTAAGCTGAAGCTTTCATTTATCTCTTCTTATATAAGTTATTTCATATTTGAAATTTTGAATCTAAAGAGAAAAAAGATAAATATTCTTAAGTTAGTTTCAGTCTCAAATGTAAATAAGACTCTTGACTCATATAAAAGTTTAAAGTTCCAAACTAAAAAATAATCAATATAGTGTATAGATATTTCTAAGAACCAAATCTGCAAAATAGACAAGCTAGTAAAAAGATTAGAAATGCTCAAATTGGCAATCGAAAAATAAATAAAATATTAAAATGGAAAAGAAAATATTAAAAAGAGTACTTCTAGTATCTTTGTAAAAGGATTAAGGACAAGAAGCATGATTATTATTTTAAATTCACTTTAATAAAGCATATTTGCATGATGCGCTTAATAGTATTAATACAATTATGCTATAATATTTAAAATGTTTTAATTGAGTGTAGTAGTCAATCATAATCAGTTTTAAAATAACTACAACAACTTAAATAGAATCTGATATATATTATTAAACGAGATCTAGCTCAAATGGTTCTGATCTGATAATAAGACAAAAATTTTCAAAGTGGAATGAATAAGAGTTACAATAGGAAATTCATACTATGATGTAATGGTTTTGCAAAGATCATCATTTAAGAAAATTATGATAAAAATAAAGACCTGAGATTACAACAGCTCAAAATACTCATTTAATTGATCTTTGAATCTGCTTTATTTATATTTTCGCATCTCCTGTAATAATTTCGAAAGCAACACATAATTAAAGCTTAACATTATATGAATTTTATTTAAAGCACTCTAGTCCTCAATATTAGCATTCTTCCCTTTGAACTATAAGTGACTTCAATGTGAGTGGAAGACCGAAATCGAAAATAACTGGTTTGAAATTATAATTTATTAATATTGAGAAATTTAATATGACTACGTATAATCTGCTATTGATGTATCGCTAATACACTTATCCATTTCTTGTGATAAGCTTATGATAAATATTTGATGCATCAGCTATTAACTTAAAGAGTTATTTTTCTTTAATAGCTTAGTAAAGATTTCCTCATTTATAATATTTTGCTATAGTGCACAAATAAAGATAATCTTCATCCATAAGATCAGTCACCTTAAAGTTATAAAGCATATTTGTGATAATAATATGCTCTAATTCCTTATAATTAATTAATCCCACATTTATTATTTTTACCCTTTATAGAGTTCATTCTTTACTATCATATACAGTTGCATATCCCCTTCTCTTATTTTTTTAGTTTATTATATTCATTTTTATTTGGAATTATAGTCCTATATTCTAAATTTCATATTTCTCTCAAGGCTTAATCAGATTTTTTTACAATAGATTAAAAACAACTTGAGCACTAAAAATCCTCTTTCATCTCTATTTAGATAATAACAAAATATTTTTACAATTTTAAAGGAAGATCAGGGTATTTAATTTTAATAGAGCATCATGTTTAAATAATAAGCAGTAGAAGAAAATGATTCTCTAAATTAGATAAAATAATATACAATTTTAAAGTTCATTCAGTTTTAGTTCCTTTGTAGGAGATTTTTAGATAAAAAGAGAAAATTAAATAATAAAATTCCTTTGAATCTAGCATGAATAATATAAAAATGGAACATTGGACTAGGTTTAATATGGGAAATGCTAGTAGATATGAGAAAATTTAGAAATTCATAGTATTAAATTCATCGAAATAGAAGCTTTTATCTAAATTTCTATAATAATTAAATATAAAAAAATAGATTTATTTCTCTAAAATTAAATAAAAGATCTGCAAAATATCAAAGATAAAGCTTGGCAAAGCACTTAGCCTTATTTAGTAAATAAATTCTAAATTAGCATATTTATTTAATTATTTCGTATGAAATAAATTCTAAACATGCAACTTAATTATAATCACTTAATTTATCTAGAATCTTCAAGTATTATAAGTTTATTCTAAAGGAAAACATTTATAAAACGTTTATATTATAATCACACTAAATCTTTCACTATATAAGGTGATATTTAAAGATATTAGTTTAATTAATAGTAATAATAATAATAATAATATACTTAAAGTTAGTAGAGTTTTGCATTCTCTGGAATTGCAACCAGTTCCTGCGGACAGCTTTTTTAACGTGGGTGTGATCAACGACCTTTTTATTAAGTGGAAGGTTACCACTGTAACCGTTCAAGTGGTCTTGCAAAAAGCTTTTATTTGTAGATCCCTGTTGGAGTTATTCATAGTTTATTGAGTTGTCTCCATGTTCTTTTCTGCTCTTATTCGTTTATTTTCTTTCACTATCAACAGTTTTTTAAAATATGTTGATTTGATTTGCAACATCAACAAAGTTTGTATTATTGTCTTTATTTCGTTCTTTTTTATGATAATTTATTTTCTATATTTTCTAATCTTTTAATGAAACTTGTAGCAATCATTTCTTTTTCTGGATTCAATTCTGTTTTTAATTCTATTGGTATTTTTTCTATTTCCATTTTTGTGTCGTATTTAAAATTTTATTATGATTAAGTTCAGAGTTATTCTTCCGTTATTAATTTGCTACAAATAAGTTATCTTCTAAGTATTAGTAATTCGTTGTTCTAATCTTCTATATTACTCATTAGTTCCCGTATTTTTTCGCCTAAGTTGTAAGTTGTTTCTTCATAATTTGAGATTACTTTTTACATTTGGTCTAATTAAATTTAAAGTTTTTGATTAGTTTCGTTTTTAGGTTAACTTATCTCTATTTATCCTACCATAACTTTACCTTCTGAAGAAAAGCTTGACTCCTCCTATTGTTATTATTTTTTCTAAATTTCTTTTGCCGCTTTTCTCTTTAGGTTTCTAAGTTAATTTTTTGAGAGTCGAAGAGATTAATCCATTTTATTAATTGATTAATAGTAATAATATCAAAGTTAAAATAAATAGATTAAACTTAATCTTTAATAATCTAGTCATAATCAAGTTATGTTATGAACCTTTTTATCAATTATTTATGTTATAACCATTTAATATTCAAGAAGTCAAACTACTCTATATATTAAATCCAGGATATTTATTACAAACTTTAGACACTTTAAAGCTAACTAAGAGAAGGCAATATGTCAAAAGGTTAAGCTAAATTCTTTTTTTCTGAGCTTTGTAAATATTTGCAGGATTCTTTTCTTAAAGTATAGGAAGACCAAAAAGTTTAAGCAAAGCATTTAGATGTAGAATACATAAAGTGCTAAAAATCAATTTATCAGGTTAGTGAGTAAAAGATAAACAACTTATATTATTCGAGCTGTGGGGATTATTACTGCTTCTGATGTATTGTCTAAGATCATTAATCAGAGCTATATCATTGGATCAAAGATCTTGGCACGAAACAATATTCTAAATTCAAATGTCCATGCACAATATAAATAGATTAAGAGATAATAGATAATATAGTTGAGATGTGTAAAATGAATTGCTCATGATGCTATTATTGCAAGAAGCTTGAATTAAATCAGAATGTGCTTAAACTGACCAATTGTATGCATGCTATATGCTTAAAGCATCTAATTTAGAAATTTAAAAGCTGTAATAACAGTTTTGCATCCAAATGTCTGCTTTGTAATATTAATTTACATTAAAGTGAAATTTAAGAAATTATATAAAAGGGATAAATGTAGGTCCTTTGGAATCAGCAAAATGAGAAAAGAGAGAGATCATAAAAATGCTAAAAATGCAACAATTTTCTTAAGTTATAAACTGGATCCAATTTAATTTTCTGTATATAATGCAATATGCAAATATGTGCCGAGTGCAACCAAAATGAACATACTAATTTAAGTTGCTAATAGAATGATCGAGTTCTTAAATAAATTTAATTAGCGAAATAGTTAAATTTATAGATAAGGGATTGTAAATAATGTGGGAAGCATCAGAGCATAATTACTAATGATTATAAGAAACAAATGATACTAGATTAATTAAGATAATAGTTATAAACTAACTTCAAAAATCACTAAATATAAGATCTGGAAGCTATTTTTGACTAATACATGTTTTATTTGAAAATTTTGATAGAAAAAGGATTTGGAGAGTATTAAAGTTGCTAAGCTTTAATTTATACGAAATACGATATTTAAGAAGCAGAAGAATTGCCATAATATATAGGTGTTTAGACAGATTTAATAAGTAATGAAGAAATTTTGTAAGTCATCAATAAAACTCTGTAAGGTAAAAAGGTGAAAGATATTTAAATCTTATAAATGTAAAACTAAATGTTCATATCTTAATAAATAGAATGGCAAAGAGTTGATAAATTCCTATAAGAGTCACATAAATTTAACGAGCTAATTTTCGATTTTTGCTTTTATTGCTAAGGTTTCTTACGCTAATATTGCTAAAAGACCCATGCATTACTCTATTAGTGTAGAATGAATCACTTCATCACTGACGTGTTGATTAGAAAAGAAGATTCGAATTAATAACTTTAGACAAAAATAGCAAAGAATATATTGAAGTATTTAAAATAATAAGAAAAACCAACTAAGTATAAATTTAAAAGATCTAGAAATTATAAAACTATGATCAATGCCTTAAATTTTAAGAGAAACTACAATAAAAGAGTTAAAAATAAGGAAAACCAATAGAAAGAAAGTTGCTGTTTCATGGAACTAAAAAAAACGATCCTTCGTTAATAATTCTCGATGATACAGGACTAAGGATTGAATTTGCAAAAGAAGGACTTTATGGGAAAGGTATTTATTTTCATCAAAAATTTTAATTTTGCGAGTCTTTTTCTCATCTGGAGAACTAAAACTAATAAAAATAGTTATTAGATGTTATAATTGGTGAATTGTAAATTACATCTTATAACCCAAAATTCTTGGCCAATTCTATTATGGATGATTAAGAATTTCCAATGTCAACCCAATAAAAATAATTTGATAGTAGTACTGACTAGCATGGAATGTACATAGTTCAAGAGAATAATGCATTTATTCCTGTTTTTCTCATAACTTATGTGGATGACATTAACTAAGCAACTTTATTAAATAGTTTCCAATGGAATACTTAACCAGGAAGTAACAGTACAATCAGTAATCATCTTTCATATAATAACCTAAATTGATTACAATCTAATACTTTTAGCGTTCCGAATTAGTTTTAATATAATAGTAGCTCAAATATATATTAAATTTAACCCTTTAGACAAGAGGGTATTTATTTAAGAATAGATGATTAAATCTAGTTCGCTGATTAAGAATCTTCTACATGTAAGAAAGTTTGCAACTTTCTTTTTTCTAATTTAATCCTAACTATTATAGTTGTTATTTAATTTCTTCTAAATTTAATAAAAACTGATCGAGGATGGAATAAATATGCATCTTAAGCTGAAATTTATTTTAAAGCTCAAACTATATAACTTATTTTAGCTATTTTATATTTAATTATTTCAAAATTTAAGAAAAGAGACTTAAGATGAACTCATTTTATAAAAGAATTTTGAATGTCTTGCTTTTTTTGATTTATAACACCTTCAGTTCTAATTTTAGCTGTTTGAACTATAATATTTTCTAAGGTTTGATTAGTTGAGCAGTTAGAAGATAATATTTAAAATAAAGTGCTAATATCAGGATTTTGTTGTCTTTACTTAAGCTTCTACATGATATATGACAAATGGAGATTAAGGGATAATAGAAGAATTCTCTTTTAAAATTAAAGAAATTAATTTAATATACTTAAACTTAAATATTTGTTACACCTTTATTATCAAATTTTTTTGAAATTAAAATTATGTTAATTCCTTCTTGTCTACCGACTTATCTAATTATATATAACTTTTTCTTTTTAAGCTTAAATTTTTTCACTCTTTTTCTTTTTTTATAAACCATAATTAATAAATTTTAATACCTCAAAATATTGAATAATTACAAAACTAAAATTTAGATAATTTAATATATTTTTAATCTAAGTAAATAGTTAACTATTATAGGTAAATTAGCTTTAAAATTATAAGCTTCTTTTTAAGGCAATATTTCAAGCGTATTATAATATTTCATTCATTAAACATATTTTTCTCATTGTTAAATAAACTTAAAGATCTTAATGAAAAATACTTTAAAGTTGTAAATTAATTTTTATCTAAATTGCTGTTATTTAAAAGTATTTTTTAAATTCAAAAATTGTTATATAGTATAATTTAAAGTAATTTCTGCTTTGTTTATATTATGTTTTTGAGTTGTTTTGTAAGAGAGCATTTAAGGTCTAGTGGTAGAATACTTCGTTGCCATCGAAGTGACCCGGGTTCGATTCCCGACTGATGCATTTTTAATTATTAAAAAGTGATATTTATTATTACTTAATTAGCTATTTTTATGCTTTAATGTTTATTAATAAAAATGGAGAACTTGGGTATCGATCCCAATGCCTCTCGCATGCTAAGCGAGCGCTCTACCATTTGAGCTAGATCCCCTTATATTTAATTTAAAACTTTCTATTTAAATAGAAATATTTTTATGTATTATACTTATTTTTAAGTTAAAAGCTTAAGATATTGGAGATTAATGCTTACTAAATAAATTTTTTATAATTGCAATTTTAATTATTAATTAATTTATAAATTGAGATTTTAAATAATAGGCTAGACAAAAAATTGCTGATTTGCTTGAAAATTTAATGTTATTTTTATAAAATATATAAATTATTTAATGGATATGTTGATAATAAACATCATTATTTTAAAATTAAATTATTTTATTACTTCTTATTAATCTTAAAGAGGTCTCACTATGCTAGCATTTTCTTGAACAATTTTGTCTCTATACGGTTGCTGCCAAAATGCTACTCTTAAAATTCTAAGATTTTCAAGCCTATTCTTACTCAATGCCTCGTGTCCTGAATTCTCTCTTGGCTTCAACCAAAATTCTTTTTCGGTTCTTCACCATAGGATACTTCCCAACATCAGAGTTTTTTATTCTTAGTTGGAGGATTTTTCCTGCCTTATAATTCTCAATTTTTAATTTAATTTTTTAATTTAAAGATGGTGGGAGCTGAGAATGACCTTCGTGACAACACTTTCTGGTTTTATGGCTAGGAACAAGTTCCTTTCCTGTCGCTGAGAAAGTCCCTGGTCAGAGTCATTTTCTGAAGAGAACGCTGTCTTAGAGATTATCCGCTCTTGGTAGGGGCTTGAAGCCTGGCTGCTCGTAGCGATGGAGCTCCCTAGCAGCTGTGCCTGGAGCACAACAGGATATCCCCGTTATTCCATAAAAAGAGAGCGTCAGGTCGTGCAATCGGAAAGGAGTTTCCGGTCCAAAAACTTTTTTAGTTGAAATAAATAAATAAATTAAATTATTTTAATTCTCTATAACTATGAATATGGAAAAATAATAGGAATATTTAAATAAATATAAACTTAGACTATTTAACTAAATCTTATTTAAAATACTCATTTTTAAGTTATTCCTTCTTTATTTTCTATAATTATATTTATATATATTTTTTGAATAATTGCTATATTAAAGAGCATATAATCCAGTTCTATCTAGAGCAGCTATCTATAATAAAACAGCGCATGTAATTAAATTTATAAGCTAGTAGAAAATTTAATAAGGAATTGATTAAGTAGAAATACAAAAGGAAATGCTGTCTTTTATCATTTTAATTTTCTTATTTGAACTCTAAATATTATATTCTAGATATTTATTAGAATCTGAGAATAAACTAATATTGATGTAAAATAAATATTTGCTTAAAGTTGTAAAATATATCAACTAACTTTAATATACAGTTTCTATATACTAAGAAACTTTAATTGAAAACTGAGATGTATAAAATCAGAAAGACAGAAATTGTTTATGCTAATATAAAATGATGATAGTTTTCTTTATATTAAGCACTAAGTAATAAAAGTAGTCAATTTAGCAATAAAGTATTAAAGTTATCATGGTTAAATTATTTTAAATATCAGCTATTTCAATATAAAAAAAATGGTTGAAGGTTTCAAGTCAGGCTTCTATACAACCTCTTCCTAAGCCAAAAAGGAAGGGAGGAAGCAAGAAACCAAGTCTTAATAATCTTAACAATCTTCTCTATCGCAACCTTAACTAACACTGAACTAACAACTTGGAATCTAACAAAACGAACGAAAGCCAACGTTGAAGAATATACACACGGAAACTCCAACCTCAAGCGAGAAACCGAGGAAACAGATGAAGTCTGTTCTCCATCAGGAGGTATCAGAGTTCAACCCTTCTGGCCAGATGAGCATGGAGTAGCTCATCAAAGTGGTGCTGAACCTCCAGGAAGAGGTCAAGAGATTGAAGAAGGACAATGATATACTGATGGTAAAGCTAGACCTAGCAGAAGGA
This sequence comes from Loxodes magnus, assembly GCA_946699065.1. Lineage (NCBI taxonomy): Eukaryota > Ciliophora > Karyorelictea > Loxodida > Loxodidae > Loxodes > Loxodes magnus. The sequence goes on along the minus strand of CAMPDV010000390.1, from coordinate 174,924 downwards.
ATTGAGTCAAGACTTATGTTCTAGGAAAGAGATCTTAACGCCTTTTGGAATATCTCGCAAAGTTAGACTACGAATCCTAAAATTAGCTTTAGAAATAGACTGAACTGGATAACAGACTCGGAAAAGTAGAAGAGAAATAGTAAATTTTTAAGAAAGAGTAAAGCGAAACTGGAGCTATACAAATGGAAGTCGAAGCCTGGAAAGAGCAAATAAATCAAGGAAAATAATTCAAAATTAAAAAAAAAATGTTTATGATGTAGAAGCGTATGACATTTTTATCGTAAGTGTTAAAAATTCTAATAGAAATAAAGAAACTATTGGATAAAAGAACAACAAAAGAAGAAAAAAGAAGAAGCAAGAATGAAAAGAATGTATTGCAATCCGGATGGTTCAATATACAAGATCAAGATGGAATCATATCAAGTAAAAGGAAGGAAAACCTGGAGAAACCCGAGTTCCCAATCTCGCTAAAATTGGACGTCCCAAACATTTATATTTAACAGCAAGCATAAGCTGCTGTCCTCCTGACGGGGTTGGAAATCCCTAAAACGGAAAACTCAAAATTAATATTATTATTATTATTGTATCAGCTATTTCAAATTAAATATAAATCTAGTTAAATTACTTAAAAACCATTTACTTTATGATAAAACTTATTCCCCTTAATCTCAAGCTTTTGAAATATATGCAATTTTTTTAATTAAAGCAAGAAATAACTAAAATTTTAATTATTTATGGCAAAAAATGTGATAACTATGAGGAAGTATAGTAAATAAGATACGAAATAAATGATGCTTATATGATAAATATTTTTAAATGAAGCTAAATTTTTCTCATAAATAAATTTGATTATAGAGCGTGTAGCACCTCGTTGGTGCGCAGCTCTTTCCTTATCTCAATATATGTCCGTTTCTTCAAGTAAGCTTTCAGGTAATAGAAATTCTTCTCTTATTAGTTACATATCTTAATCATTTTCCTCTATATTATCTCTTGTTCTTCTGTTTTCATTCTGTCTGAGCTTTATTAGATCCTTATTGCAAGATTACTTTATTTTTTCTTTCATATCTTGCTAATTTTCGTTTCTATTTCTTTTCTTCTTAATCAAGCTTTTATACACTCATAAAAATTATACTTTTCCTGTTCTATAGTATTTTCCTATTTTTTTCATTCAATTTTCTTTTCTATATATCCTTTTTTTTAAATATATCTTTGAAATAATTTTTTACTATAAAGTCTGCTTTAGCTCTTTTTTACTCTTCTTAGGTTCTAATGAATTTCTCGGATTTGGCCGTACCTCATATTTTATTAAATAGTTTCATCCCTTATCTCTCTACTCCTATTGCTCTTAGATTTAAATACATATTTATCTTCCTTCTTTGTATTCTGAACAGTTTTCTATGATATGCCTTTCATTTTCTCATACATCATTACAGAAAGGGCATTTATTTGTCATAGCTAAGTGTCTTTCTTTTAAGCAATCCTAGTTTTCATTACATCTCGCTCTTATTCTAAATATGTAGCATATTTCTCCCTTTCTATCTTTATTGTATCTCAGGTAGTTATAATATAAAATTGAAGGCTTCAAGAAAGGTGTTTATACCACCTCCTCAGAAAAGGAGAGAAAACCAGAGCATATATTCTCACCACGTTTTCTTCAACTTAACGTTTTTCTTAAAAAAAATAACCAGAACTATCTAATAGATAAGAAGAACTAATAAAAAATACTAACCCCTATAAATTAAAATAAAGCGGATCCTTTCCATCAAAGGATAAGTAAGAATTGAGATAAAAATTCAGAACAGAAAAGTTGACACGGCTCTCAACACCTCCATTGAAAATTGAAAAAAGAGACCATTCAACTAAATCGATAAAAAAAATAACGAAAAAATAAAAAATAAACGAAGGAGGTAAAGTACGATAATTCAATATAGATCCTATTATCTTTGATTTAGACAATACCGAAATAGAACAAATGGACTCTGAATAGATGAAACAACTGATTCATCAATTTATTAGAAACATAAAAAAACTCGAAGAGGAATTAAACTCCCAGAAGAAAGAGATATTTGTATTAAGTCAGGATTTGATAAATCATGAAGATGATGATAAAGTCCATATGGTAGACCGAAGAGCTAAAGTCGGAGTTTATGAGCAAATGGCAAGTTTAGAGAATGATATTTGACTAATGTAAGAGCAAGATGAGAAAAATTGAGTAAAATTAGATTCTAGACTCAAATTAAAAGAAGAAAACCTGTAAAAGTCTTCATAAGGAACTCCAATGGAAATAGAGAAACAAGAAAAGACATTTTCTAGAGCTAGGAAAAGATATTACATTTGTAACAGTAATTGACATTTATGGCGGAAATGTCCCCAATAAAAAAAAATAAGAATGAGTATCTGGAGAAATGCTAACTAATATCAACTGAAGTAGCGAGCTATGAAATTCTTCCCATCTGGAAATGGGAAAATCTGGAAAAAAAAATTCTCAACGCAGATTATTTAAAAGAGAGAATTAAAGGAAAAAGAGCAATGCAAGGAACGAACATGCATGAACGGAGATTTTATACATTTAAAACTTCAATTAAACCTGAAGCGAAACAGTTATTTTAATGATTAATGATTAATCTCAGGTAGTTGGGTGGTCCTACTATATATTCACCAAATCATGTTTTTCTATATTGTAATGTTGTTATCATTTACTCCATTCTTTCTCCATCTTCTACGTATACTCTTTATTCTCAAATTTCACGATTAATGTTTTTCTTCCTTTTTTAATTATTATTACCATCATCTATAAATATATCTTTGCCCTCAATAATAAAAAAAAGAAGATAACCTTTATTTTTAAAAAGAAAGAAGGCAAAATGCTTAATATGCTAAAATTAAATTTTATAATTTTATTATATGAAAGAAAAATGATATAAGATAGATATTAATAAAGTATTATTAAGTATCTAAACTTTAAGAATAATTAAATAAAATTATTAAAATTTAAGAATTTACATTTTTTGAATTCTAAAGGAAAGAAAACTAACTTAGTAAAAAATAAAAAATACAAATGAAGAGTAGAAAACAAGTAGAGCATAATTACTTCAATCTAGCATAAGAAGTTAGTATTGTGATTGTTAAAGCATCCAATTTCTTTATTTAAATCTAGAGCATTCTTTATTTAATTGAGATTTTCTTTTAATTCATTAATAATTCTATTTCTATGAATTATAGAAGCATTTTAGATGTAAGGCTAATTAAGGAGATTCTAAATCTATGATAGCTGATTAAAAAAATTTCAATTTAACTAGAAAATTATTCGATCTCAATTATCTTAAGCAAGATAATTAGCAATAAAAGCAGATAAATTATATTGTATAATTATCTAGTCACTGGTACTACTTCTGTTTAGTTAAATACATTCTCAAAATAGGGTAAAAATTAAATTGTAAAATAATAAAAAGATTATGATTTTACTAGAATAGATTAAAGAAATGTCTATAAAAACTGTTTAGATCTATAAAGCTTTTAGATCAAATCATTATAAAATTTTGCTAAGCTAATAATCTATTTTTAAAGTTAATAGCTTGTTGAGTAATAGACTATAAACAATTTTTTGAGATTGCATACTATATAAAGTATATATGAGTAATTATATTCAAAACTTAAAGAGATAGATACAAAAATATTAAAAATACTATATAAAATGAATATTAATACTTTTATATTGTCAAATAGTTACAAGTCTTATGAATCTAATTTTAAGATTGAGCAATATAAAAAAAAACTTAAATAGAGTTAGATATTTCTTATTATAAGCATATTATAGTATTAATACATAAACATACTTAGGAAACAATGTAATTTACTAAGGTAAATGATTAAATAAAATGAAATTGATTATATTAAATTAAAGTTTAGAAATGATTATCTTCTGAAGATAAAAGAAAAGCTTGCTTATTTAAACTAAGTTATTAACCTAACAAGACATATCCATGCTATTAAATAGGATTATATTTAATATATTTTTACACTTTTAAATTAATTTTTGGTTTTATTATATAATCATAGGTAAATTATTTATTAGTGAGTAGTTATATTTTGTATATACTTATATATAAAGATAGTTAAAGTCTTTATTCTAATTTAAGAAGCAAATTTAACTTTATTTATTTGAAGCAATTATATGAGAGTCTCCCTTAGCTTAGTCTACTAATATCAGATAATTAGTTTGGATTTAATTCTAAATTTTATTTTTTATTAAACATTCTTACAATGATATTGACACTATTAAAGTCACTAGTATGCTTTATAACTTCCTTGTTTAAAACTTTAAAAATAAAGCAAGTTAGTAGATTTAAATTTTAAAGTCATAAAGGAATCAGAATAAAGAGTAACTAAAGGAGATTGAAATGAGTTTATATATAAATATACCTTTTAAATTAAGCATTTAAAATAAATCTAAAGCTATTAATAATGGAAATCCTTATATTTCTCTTAGCTTCTTTTCTTATTACAAGTCTATCTAAGATTGCTATCATTTCGAGTGATTATAATGAAGATTCTTTATTGTACTATTAAAACCTCCAAACCATGTTAATTACTAAGTTTTAAATTCCTATAAATTTGATAGAATATGAAGAAATAAGGAGAATTTCAGATATTTATTAGTAAGTAAACTCTTTAAAGGAGTAAGGAGTGAGTCTTATAATAGATGTTACTAACTAAGAGCAGTTCACTCTGTTTATTAGTAATTATTGTGAACAGCTTTAAATTATTCACTTAGTTGCTGACTAGAAAAGCCAAGAATATTTAGGTATCTTTACTTTCTTTGCTCTTCCTAATGAAGAATAAATAGCTAGCTGCATGATTTCCTTCGTAAAGCACTGAGGATGGTAAAAATTATCTTTCATTAGTGACTTAAAATAATCAAAGGAGACACTAGCAGTAGCTAAATAGTTCTAAGTTTAATTTTTTGGAATTCAGCATTAAAATTAGAACTAAGCTTAGTTTATACAGGATTCTAGAACTATTACTTAAACTAGTGGAACTAAGTTTTATTATATAGCATTAGAAGAATAACCACTAAGCTATTTTGACTTAATCAGCTAAAAATCTAGTTTTACTTAAGGAATAGGGGTTCTGATTTCTTTCAGAGGTACGAGATAATTAAGAGCTAGTAATTCTAAAACAGAAGGATTAATTGGGTTTAACTTTAGAGAGAAAGAGACGCTTAATGAGTTTTAGTATAATATGTACTGTATTGAAGTAGCTCTTTCCTAAATTATTACTAACTAATAAAAAGCTTAAAATAAAAACGTGTTATAGTTATAACTACCTTAGAGTAAAGAATTAGTACAAGTTTGGTTTAGAGTATTAAATGTTCAAGAAGGACATTTAACAGACGTAGGGTTTTTAAATCAAACTCATTTCGTTCAAGTAAAGAGTATCATATGACCGGGAAATTCTACAGAAACTCCTTAAAACAATAAACTATAAATTCCAGTGAGTATGAATTTAGACTATTATAACCCAGATGGATAATACTTAGAGTATTTAGATAACTATTATTTAGGTAGAAAATATGGAGTTTTATGGGCTAATAAACAAGAAACTATACTTAAGAACTATGATCTAGCAGTAGAAATTATTTATGGAGGTGCAAGTGTTTATGATGAAAATTATACGTTTAAAGAATGAACCAAAAAAAAAGATAAATTTGGACTTGTCTTTTTTCTGCCTGCTATAAGTGAGACTGGACTTGAATGAGAAAATTTTCTAATCAAGCAAAATTTTCTTCTTTAAACAGCATCTGGATCACATAAAGTTTCCTAGCTATCAAATATAACCAAATATCCTTATTATGTGAGAATATCAATGCCAGATGATTATATAGCTTGAATATAAGGCTAAACTTCACTTTATTAAGGCTGATTAAGTATAGGAATGGTATATGGAAGTCATGATCGAGGAAAAGGTCTTATGGAGAGTTTTAAAAAAGGAGTTGAACAGTTTGGACTTAACATAGTGAATAAAAATCAAATTCTTCCAAAAGTTGTAAAAAGAGATAACTCAGAAGAATGAAAGAGTGTGATTAAAGAATGCTATCTTAAATCAAGGATTCTATTTGCTTTCGTATATGATTCTGATATTCAAGTTATATCCGAATATTTGTACGATTTAGGAGCAAGAGCTGGAGATATGGAAATAATTGGACCATCATGATTAAATACTTAAACAATTGAAGGAAACGGTTCTAATCCAAATCAATTCAAAATAAGAGAATAATTAAAAGGATCAATTTAGTTTTACCAAAACACCTGAGTCGGTGAAATGGGATAGAAAATAAAACAAGAGATTCAGTTATGATCTGGAAAATAAATCTCTAAATAAAATTCCTTTGAGTTTGATATTGTTCTTCTAGCAGCATCTGCTATGGATTTTATAATAAAAGACGGAGAGAATTTGGCTTAGTTTGGAAAAATAAACGAGTATATAAGGAAAATTTAAATAATAGGTACGACTGGAACAATTAAAATAAAATAAGGCACAAATGATAGATCTAATATACCACTTGAAATATATAACTACCGAAAAAATAGTTCTAATATTTGGAAAATCGAAGAAGTAGGAAGATTTTGTGTAAACTGCGATGTCATATGAGAGTATTATATGCCTATAATGTGAGGAGATGGAACAACTGGCGATTATTTGGATCATTGAGAACTTGAATGTCCATTTAAAGAAAGGGAAAAAGAAGATTTTAAGTAAGGAGCAATAATTAAATACTCAATTCTAGCTTTTATATCAGTAAGTATACTGATCTTGGGAAGGATCTCGAGCAATCTATGAAGAGATTCCAGTTTTGAGTATTTAAACTATAACACTTGGGGAAATTTATATGATTTAACTCAAGTTATACTTTTGTTGATTTCACAGATATAAATTTTCTTTTTAGGACCAAATGTGAGATTTAGAAACTATTAATATGAAACAGTAAAAGAATTTATGTTGATTGATATAATAAGATTAGTGAATGGTAAAAAAGAATATTAATATCTAACTCAATTGATCTTAGTAATAATAGTAGGAGTTTGAATTTTATTTTTATTTGCTATTTATTTCAAGTGAGAGTTTTCAAATTGAACACTAAAAAGATTTGTTGGAAATGCCAGTTACTACATATGTCCTGCGATGAATCAAATTTTGTTGATGCCTGTAGTTTATAATCTTACTGACTCGTTTTTCTGTATAGAAGCGTACGACTCTAATAAAAATAATAAGTTGGAATTTAAAGAATCCTTCTGAGAAAGAGATTGTAGCGTTGCTTGTTGATAAGATAAGCAACTAATTCTATTTATAATTTCCTGGGTTGGACTCTTATTATTTATACCTTCAGCAATTCACTTTACTCCATTTTGGTAAGAGTTATAAGGAAGCATTTAGAGAATTAGAATAAAGTAGAATTACTTTATATGGTTTAGTGTATTTGAATTATAGATTGCTTTAATTAATAAACTCAGTTTTAATAAATCAGTGTAAGCAGTTATTTACTTTCTAGTTTGTATTCTATTTACAATTTATAGTCATGTAAGGAAGCCTATTGCTTACTAGAAACTTAACAGTATGTGAATTGGATTATTTTACCTAAACAGTTATTTAGGTTTGTTAAGATGCTTAGACTCATTCTTAGATATGAAGTCTGAAATTTATTGAGCATTGTTTTCTACAGGTACTATTATAATTGAATCAATCTCTTTGTTCTATTTTTGCAAAGGATTAAAATTTATCCATGTATATCAATAAAGCTTTCTTCACATTTTAAGATGAGCTTATCAAATAAAACCAAAGCAAGAAGAACTTACAGTTCATATAAATCAACAAAACTAAAGAAAGAGCTCTTTAAGATTCTTAACTGATATATAGTTGGAAGACGAGACTTTTCTGTTTAGAAGGCATGACATTTGTCAAGATGAATAATTCTCTGCCTTTAGTTTTGAAGACTAATAGTAAGTTATAAAGAAGACCAAAAAGACCTTTTGCATGACTTAAAAACTAAAAGTTCTATCTTTAAACTCACAGGCTGCTCCAACTTAAATTTACTACCAAAGTAAAATTTAATTTTAGGCAAATCTCAAGAAATTATACGATACTAAATAAATCCTTATATATAAGGAGCTATAAATACTACTATATAAAGAATAGAAAGTTAGAATGACTTGCTTTTCCATTCTATTAAAGATAGCTTCAAAGAAATAATGAACGATAAAATTGGCTAAGACGGAGAAGATAATTTAAATGAGAAAATAACTTTAAAAAAAAAACATTTTCCATGATCTGAAACTAAGAATTTAAATTTAAGTTTATCTATTAAATTACTTAAATAAGCAATTTTCATATTCTAATAACTCATATAGCCTTTAAATATGTTTCAAGTATTAAATATCAATTTAGCTTCTAGAATGAAGCCAATATTATCAAAAGTGCTATTATCGAGAAACTAGTTGATAGCACACGAATATATAAATAATTTAAATGAAAATAGAAATATCATCATTCATAAACAGGCATTTTGATATACATTTCTTTATAATTAATTTCTATATTTATACTTATTAATAATTTGAAGAATAGCTTTATATTATTAAGATATTAATGTTTTCTAACTTTAAAAATAGAAATTATCATAAGACAAAAACTTAAATTTATCAATTTATAAGTAAAGCATGGTATAAAGTATCTATCAATGCAATAATAAGTTAATTACATTCTATCAAATATAGCTTATTATAAGATACCTAATTGTTTAGGTTTAAAAGTATAAATATATTAAATAATTTTAACAATATATAGCATATATTAGGATCTTCTGCTCAAAGCTTTATAATTTCAATATCTGAAATATCAGCTTATAAACCTATTTTTAACTATTACTATTTATATTAAATTACTAGTATATATATCTAAGAATTTGTTTCTATAATAAAAAAATAAAGAAATAGTAAAGTTAAGCGAAGTTGAGTATCAACAGTAGATACATATTATAAATACAATTATTAGGAATATACAAATACATTAAATTAGTTATAGCATATAATAAAGAATATAGTAGCTATATTAAATGAATACTCTACATATATAAAATAATCTAATAATAGAACATTTTTAATTATTAATATACAAAATTAATTTAGGTATTTATATCATTATTTTAAATTAAATTTTCCTAAACTTTATTTAGATTATCAAATATAGGTCTAAAGAAAAGCAAAAGAAATTGATAGCTTTATTAAATAAGAAAGATAAAATAAAAAATATTATCTTTATAACTGTTTATAAAATTGCTTAATAGTAATATAAAGAAGCTATTAGTAATTATCATATCATAGATACATTTTTTTTGTGAATTAAGAGATTTATATTAGATTATGTTCAATTTTTTCTTAAAATTACTTATGGTAAAAAGAGGTTAGAATGTTAAAAATATAAATGCTTAGAACTAATAATTTATTGATGTTAAAATCAGATTTTAAAAATATTTTTACGAAATTTCAGTTCATTCAAATGAAGTAATAAGTTGATTTATTTAAGTTTGATTTCTAAAAATCTAAAAATATTAAAACCAAAAAGTATCTAAAAAATAATTAGCTTTTAAGTAAATTTTATACTTTGAACTAATAGAAAAATAACTTAATATATCTAATCACTTAACTAGATAGTTATAAAATATTATCTTTCTTCTTAACTGTTTTCTACAATAGTGATAATAATAAAAGTGTCATAAGTTTAAACCTTAACTTTATATATTAATTATTATAAAAGCTATGAAAGGAAAATGCTTTTATAAAGGATATTTACATTTTATAGAATACTCTGTATATTTATGGAAATAAAGATTCTTATTGATAAAATATGTCAAGAAAAGTATATTTAAAATGTATTCTAAATTTGATTTAATAACCTGCTAGATATAAGCATTTTAAAAAATGTAAAAGACTATAATCAATGTAAAATTTCATATTTGAGCAAATTAAATAGAAAAGAGTTTCAACTTAAAGTAGAATAAAAAATGATAACACATTCAGAAGAAAAAGTGTAAATTTAAATATAACTATATATAATAGTTATAATAGTAAATTAACATAATTCTTCCTTTAATAGGATTATCACGATTTTGACTTGTTAAATTATTACCAATAAGAACCTAGATATGATTTCAATTTTATATTTTCATTTTGAATTTCATATATTTCTTCTAAGTTTCCTCCATTAGATCTTATATTTATTAGTTTGCTAAACTTGGATCTATTTCCCTTAATAAGTGCTATTGTAATAATTATAATTATTTATTTTATGAATAAATAAATAGTAAACTAGAATTATGAAGAAGGACTTAAAATCTATATTGAAAAATAAATAAATAAAAGTGAGAATAATAATTGTTAATCATTTTATAAATTATTTTTGATATAAATTAAATATTTTATTTATTTTAAATGGATTCTTCTATTCGCCTCTCAAGGAGTTAGCTTAGAAATATAAAGAAAAAGCGGAAAAATAAATGGAGAAAAATAATAATACTAATGAATAATATAGAGAAGTGGAACAGTAAATTATTAATAATTAGAAGGCAACTCTTTCAAAGCAATTCGAGTTCAGAAGAACAACTCTGAACACGGTCGCAAAAAAATTTAAATAAGACACGAAAATGCAAATAAAAAAATATCGACGCAATTTAAAACAGAATAAAATCTAGAAAAAGAAACGATTAATATAAATTTCAATTGAAATTTAGAAGAAAAAAAAATTTAACTGTCTTAAAAAAGAAAGAAATAAAGATAAGTAAATGAACTCTGCTGGTGTTGCAAATTAAATACCCATTTATTAAGAAATTGCTGATAATAAAGGAAAATAAACTAATAAGAGCTGAAGCTAACAGGGAATTAACTTAATAAACTATAGATAACACAAACTAGGGTCTAAAAATAAAAGCTCCCTGCAAAACCACTTTAACAGTTACAGTGTTAATCTCATACTTATAAAAAAGGTTATGGAGCACACCTCATTAAAAAAAATCTGCAAGAACTGTTTCAAATTCCAGGGAATATACACCTTTATTAACCTTAAGCATATTATTATTCCTATTAAAATATTACATAAAAAAAGTTAAAAAGCTTTGTTAAAGCCTTAGTAGTCAGCCATCTGACCTATTCTATCAGCTTGTCTCCATTAGTTTGTCATGAATTCCTGCTAGGCTTAGTTAGACGGTGTAGCACTTCATTAGTGCACCATTCTTTAATATTCTGAATAATCTTAGTCTTGCATGTAGCGTTCCTAATTATTTCTCCAAGGATTAAGATTTGGATTAAAGAATTTTTTCTATAAATTTTTCCGCTTTATGTTGGATATATCCTAAATAGTTTTTTAAAAATATCTTATTTATTCTTTCTTTAAATTTCGCTTAGTTAGTAGCAGTATTTTCATTGGTGTTATTTATTGCACACGTAAAATTTTATTCTTCTTTTAAACTATTATTCTTGTAACACTTATTTAATTTAAATTTACTACTTATTTTAAATTAATTTTTACTGTTTATTTTAATTTGAGGCTTCATTTTCTATTTCCATAGGATCTGATTGATTCTGTTAAAACGAAAATGGCTTTACTTGAATTTATTATTAAATTTAAAGAATTCTTTGTTCCAGTTTGTTTTCTATTTGTTATGATGATTAATACTGCTTCTCAAGCAAAGATGTTATTAATTTTTCTACTTTATCAGTAAGGTATCTATTTTTGAACATAAACTCTTTTAATGACTTAGATAATATTTCTATTTGAGTCTGTGTCGGAAGTTTTTATAATTATGTATTTTCAAGTGGTTAATGTTCGTCATATCAATCATATTTCTCACTTTCACTCCTTGCAATTATTTGGCTTTTTTATTTTTTAGAGAATTTTCCTGCTTAAATGTTTTGTTCAAAGTTCCGTTATTTCTTAGAAGCCATTTTTAATATAATAATTTTAAAACTTTTGTAAATAAAGAGCTAAAATACAAGAGTTGAATTTTTGGAATATTTGAATAAACAAGAAAAAATTAAGCTATAATTTTATTAGTTTCAATTATAAATTTCATAAACCTTTTTAGTAATTATAGATAGTATATTTGATTTATAAATTTGATAATTTAAATTTATTTCTAAGCAAATAAAATTCTTATATTTTTGCTATATTAGTATATTTCATTTATTTTATAGGATAAATGGAAAATTTCTTGAAAAGATATTTTCCAAAAAAGATATTCATATTAAAATTTGAAAAATTCTAAAAATATGTAAGAGCAAAATCTAAAACTTATAAGACTTGAAAAGAGAATGAAGGAAAAATCTTATAAATCATTTCTAACACTTCAATATCAAAAAATTTAGTTATTATTTAGTAAATATGAGAATTGAAAATTTGGAAACAAATTTCTATTTATATGCAGAGTTGACGGAAGGCATATTTTTTAAAATATGTCAGAGAACGAAAATACGGAAGTGATACCTAAAGATCAACTTGCAAAAATATCTTTAAAGAAGAAAGAAGTAATAGAGATATTGAAGGAGATTCGGACATATTTTGAGATATTTCAGGTAATTTAAGCAAAAATAATAGCAAGAAAATATAAAGATGTGACGATAGTTTAGTAGTTTATACTGTATTCCAAAAGAGATATTATACTGAAAGAAAATTTATAGAGAGAGTGAAATTTTGATGGACATAGTATTTGCTCAAGAAAGAATAATTAATAAATGCTAGATAGCGAACTTGGTTGAAGTAAGATACATAAGATAAAAAAGAATTAGGCAAGCAATAGTAGTTATGTTATCTAGGAGAGCAATCAAGATGAAAACTGAAAATATAAGATTTGCGAAAAATTAAACTTGATACAGTGATGAACATATAAAGGTGGGATCACTTAATTAATTATTATTTTTATTTCTTAAAAATAAATATTTTTTGTGATAAAATAATTTTTACAATTATTTAAAATTTTATGCTTACATTTAATCCATTTAATATCCAATCACTTTTAAATTTTAAGTTTGACTATTCAGTCCATTAATTACTTCTACCAACTTTACTAAGATTATTTCTTCTCAAGTCTGTAAAATTGGGTCTCAAACACCTAATGAGTATTTCAAAAGTAATAAAAATCTACCTTATTAATCTATTATATAAAATAGATCTTATAAAGTTTAATATATTATATTTATTAATTCCAAATTTCTACTATTTTAAAAAATACACTAATATTTCCTAGCATATATTATTAAAATACAACAAAATACGAAATTAAATATTTTATGTTCTTGAAAATATTCAACCTCTTTCCCCAACCTACATATTGCTTTAGAGGTTAGATATAAAAATATGAATGTCTCTAAAGCTCTTCCTCTTGCTATGCATGTGGTCCTTAAATTATTCTTTCACTTTGAAAATATTTAGTATTTTTTTCCGGTTCCAGATTAGTTTCAATATAATCTTCTCTTCTCTCCATGTATTAGCTGATGTTGCCTCTTCTTTTTGTTCTCCTACTTCTTTTAGTAGTTTCAGCACTCTTTTTTGAAAATGTAAAATTTTTGCAACTTTACTATAGATAAATTCAAGAATTACAGTAATAGTATTTTTTCATTTATTGTTTAGGTTTAAATCATTAATTTTTTTTCTTGGATTAACATTAAGTTATTTTCTTATTCTCTTAGCTCCAATCGACTCTGAAATTTTTGATGATTCTCTTCTATTTGTTCTATCCTACTATCCAGACTTTCTGCTTTTACTATCAATTCTGAGTTTGAATGCTCTTATTATTTAGATATGCTTCAAAAATTTTCTGGTCTCTTTTTTAGGCCATGAGTCTTGATTCTATTTCAAATTTTTCATTAGTTTCTTATTATCTTTCTTCAGCTTTTCGACCTCTTCTTAGAGGTCCAGTATCATTTTAATAAGTTAATCATAGTTTATTTGTAACTCGGTGTTGAAATCTGAGATTTTTTAGTTCATTAATTTTTTGCCTATTTCCTAGCTTTTTCTTCATAGGTGGAGTCTCTATTTGATAGATGACCTTTTTGGTTCTCTTTTCTTGGTCCTAGTCCCTCTAAGATATTGTTCTGGTAGTGGGTCAAATTAAAGTAGCTTTTAAGCTTAATTTCAACTTTAAATAATTTAATTAAGAGCAAATATCTTTCTATGTTCTTTTCACTCAATAGCAAGCTTTAAGTTTTAGATATCTTAATAAAGAAATCCTAATAAAATTCTCTAAATAAATAAATAATAAATGAGATTATAGAGCGCGTAGTATCTCAATGGTGCGCAGCTCTTTAATAAAGATTTTTAAAGTTAAAAAATTCCTTGCTGAAGTCTTCCACAGTGCTAGCATTCCCTTGTGAGTTTAGTCTTCTATAGGGCCGCGATCGGAATGCTACATTAAGAGACCTTAGTATCCGGCATATTTCATCATTAATGCTACTTGATACCTCTTTGATCTTGCCTTCTCTTATCTTGGCTGATTCTTCACCTATGGGGATATTAGTTGCATTATCTTAGTTGGGTATTAAAACTAATTCATTTTATTGATTATTTTTCCTTTTATTTTATTTAAAATTTTTTTTATTTGTTAAAATAGGGATAGCTATATATACCTTCTAAGCTTGTTTTTAAATTTAATGTATTTAATTGGAAGAAGAAATTCTTACAATTAAAGATGTCCGAAAATCTTTTTTAGTTTAAATATTAATATTATTCAATATCGAGTGATTATTAAAATTACTTTTAAGTACTAACAAAATATATCAGCCGGGAATCGAACCCGGGTCACTTCGATGGCAACGAAGTATTCTACCACTAGACCACTAATGCTCTCTTATAACAGAATTAATAAAATCTATATAAACTAAGCAATTGCTATTTTAAGATATTCTACATACTAACTATTTTAATTAAAAAAAGTTTAGATAGTAATATCTTATTAAACTTATTATTAAATAAATATTAAAGAAATCTTAATAATTTAGGTCAATTTTAAGATATGAAGGATTGATAAAGATATGTATTAATCAAAAATATTTACCTAAAAAGAAGTTAAATTTTTTTAATTCTCTTAGAAAAAGTTAATTTATTTCATATTATTTTACATCATATAAAATGGCTGGCTTCAAGAAGGGTTTTTATACCACCTCCTCAGAACAGGAGAGAAAACCAGAAGCAAATATTCTCAGCACGTCTTCTTCAACTTAACACTCTTCTTAATAAAAATAACCAGAACAACAAAATAAATTAGAAGAACTAATAAAAAATACTAAATCCTACAAATTAAAATAAAGCAGACTTCTTCTATCAAAGGACAAACAGGAACTGAGACAAAAATTCAGAACAGAAAAGTTGACACATCTCTCAACACCTCCATTGAAAACTGAAAAAAGAGACCACTCAACTGAATCGATAAAAATAATAACGAAGAAATAAAAAATAAACGAAGGAGGTAAAGTACGATAATTTAATATAAATCCTATTATCTTTGATTTAGACAACATTGAAATAGAACAAATGAACTCTGAATAGATGAAACAGCTGATTCATCTACTTATTAGAAACATAAAAAAACTCGAAGAGGAATTAAACTCCCAGAAGGAAGAGATGCTTACAATAAGTCAGTATCTGATAAACCATGAAGATGATGACGAAGTCCATATGGTAGACCGAAGAGCTAAAGTTGGAGTTTATGAGCAAATGGCAAGTTTAGAGAATGATATTTGAGTAATGTAAGAGCAAGACGAGAAAAACTGAGTAAAATTAGATTCTAGACTCAAATTAAAAGAAGAAAACTTGTAAAAGCCTTCTTAAGGAATTCCAATGGAAATAGAGAAACAAGAAAAGATATTTCCTAGAGCAAGGAAAAGATGTTACATTTGCAACAGCACTTGACATCTATGGCGAAAATGCCCCGATAGAAAAGAATAAGAATGAATATTTGGAGTAATATTAACTATTAGCAACTGAAATGGCGAGCGACGGAATTCTTTCCATCGGGAAATGGGAAAATCTGGAAAAAAAAATTCTTAACTCAGACTATTATGAAGAGAGAAGTCCATGAAAAAGAGCACAAGAAACGAACATGCAGGAAAGGAGATTTTATACATTTAAAACTTCAATTAAGCTGGAAGGCGAACAGTTATTTTAATTATTTAATTTAATTATTTTACATACCTAATTGATAGCAACACAGAAGCATAATAAATTTTTCAATTTAATACTGTTTTAAAGCATTTATTTTATTGCTAAATATTATTGTAATATTCAAGTATGAATAGAATTTATAGATAAATTAAATTATTATTTATCAATTTATTGGTCAAAATTAACTAAAATAAGTTAATTCAAGTATTTAAATATTACTAACAAAGAAAATAATAGCTCTTTGTATCTTTGAATGTGATAATTGCTTTATCATTTTACTAATTATAAAAAAATGATTGCAAATGAAGAATCTGCTAACTTTAATTAAAAAACAATATTTAAACCTACTATAAAAGCACTTGATCTTATTCTAAATAAACAGAAACAATTTAGAATGTTGATTTAAAAACCCACTAATAATGCTTATAATTTTATCATCTCTTAAATAATTTATAATTTTTAGGAGTAATTTTTGAATTGAGAGGATTATATAACTAATATTGTAAAAAGCAAAATCCTAATTAAATTTATAAACTTAATTATTATATTAAAATTATTCTTTTTAAATAATTATTTAAATTTTTGATCAATTCCGATTTTTTCACTTTCTACTTATATGATTATTACTACTTCTTTATCTTGACGAGAATATTTCTTTTATCTATCTATTTATGTTGATTCTTTTGCTATTTATATAAAGTTTTTGAATTTATTTTCGAGTTGCTAATCCTCTTCCTCTTAGTATCTTGAATTAGATAATATTATTTAGATGTTTGGGTAGATTATAATTTCCAGATCTCTTTATCTTCTATTTCTGTTTTTGTTTTGAAATAATATTTTTTAAGATTTTTATATTTTACTTCCATAAATATCTCCATTTTTATTTTTCTTTTACTTCAGTTGCTACATTACAAACCTTTATCACTTAAATATAATTAAAACTTTTACAAATAAATTGGATTAGAATAAACGATAAAATTGTTTTTCTATTACTTCTTAATTTTAAGTAGATTGCATAAGTAAATATAAGATTTCTAAAATTAGTTATATAATATATAAAAGCCCTCTTATTTTATCTGAAAGAAAGTGGATTTGATCATCCTACTTGCTGATAACTTCTTTCATTTGTCTCATTATTCATGACATCTATTAATGCATTTCATATATTTTTGCAACAATCTGTAGATGCTTTATATGATGAAAAGAGATCTGGTGATTTTTTATTTTTTCCTTCTTTCTGGTTTTTCTGCTAATTATTTCTTGCAAACTTTGAATGTTTTGTTAATTTCATTTTTACTTAGGAGCTTTAAAATTTTAATTTATGAATAGCAGAATGAGTTATTTTTTTATGTTCTAAACTGATTCTGAAAAATCTAAATTTAAAATATTATATAATCAAAATAGCATTCAAAAATACCTCATTTATAATTTTATTATAATTTAATTTAAATAGGGTGGTCCTTAATTTTTAAGCCCTTGAGAAGAATTCCCCAGAGATGAACTGACTGTGAAGCAACCTTTTCTAAATGTTGGACCTGATTAATCTCTTCATCACGGGTTGGAAATCTACCTGTAATCGCCTGCTGGCGTCCCGTGCTTTGGAGATTTTGAACTGCAACCTTACCCACAAATAGAAGAGAGAATGTTATGGGAATATTGGAGATTAATGAGACTTATAAATTGACTTTTTTAAAGAGATGCGCCATATTTTAGCTCTATAATAACATTTTTTTTTTAAATAAAGAATATGATATCGCTGCTAGTTTTAGTCTCATTCGAAAACTAAATACTATTAATCGCTTCTTTTATAGATACAAATTAAAGATTTATATTTTATAATAATTAATCTAGTTTCTGTTCTAATTGCTCAAATTTTAGTTGGGAAAATTAGTAGATAATCTGGTTGAGATTATACTACATTGAGAGTAATCTCGAACTAGATGACACTACGGGGAAGGGTCGAAAAGCTCGAAATAGACAAGCCTAACTTGTCCAAGGGTTTATCTAGTACTATGAACGTTTGACTGATGGGCTTACTATTGATTTAGTTGCTAATTCTTATTTTGATCTTATTCAAGAAACCTGGAGCAATTGCTTCAAGATTCAAGAATAATTTTTAATAAACAGATTCCCTATTTGGAGAAGCTTACACGACTCATTGGTTGAATGAATGACAATAAGAAGTATGAGAAAACTTTTTTTTAATATTGAAAGTGTTGCGCGCCAAAGAGGTGCTACAAGCTTTATAATCTTATTTATTTATACTAATTTTTTAATTAAACTAGGAAGTAAAAAAATTTAAATAATGGTAATTATTTATGATTTTAATTTATTTTAAAGAAACTAAACTATAGATTCTTATGGAGTATAACTAAACTATTTAAATATTAAAAAAATCATTTATTGTCAAAAGTTTAAATACTTTTAAGTATAAGTTATTTAAAGTTAAAAAATAATTCTATTCTTATTTAAGTAATAAAAAATGAATTTTTAATAATATTCTTTTCTAAATTATTAATAAAAGATGATTGAATATCAAAATAGTAGTATTTTTATTCTTTCATAAACTAAAAATCTTTAATTTCTATTAAATTTATTTAAATAAAGTATTTCCTTTAGTATAAAGAAACTAGAATTAATTTTATATCTTATTTATCAAATATTATAGTTATAATTTATTTTATAAAAATACTATTTTTAATATTTAAAAATCGTAATTGTTTCAATTCATAAAAGGTGTTTTAATAAATTTATAGCACCTTACCTGATAAAATAAAAAAATAGATGAGATCATATTCAAACTTTTACTATACTTAAGCGAAAATTATATAAATGGATATTTCTAATTATTTAAGATAGTTTATTATACTATTAAACATCAAGCATATTTTAATTTTTATTAAACTTTTTACTTTAAGTAACTGATATATTTTTAAATATAAATGAAATGTAATTTAAAAATTTAATTACTTTAACTTCTTTATAAAACCGTGATTTAATACTACTTTTAGTTTTTTAATAGTAAATTTTACTTTTAGTGTATTATTCTTATAATATATTAATTTTTAATTCATTTTTTGCAACATTAGAATTATGCTATTTGAATAAATTCTTTTTTTTAATTAAATAAGATCTAGAGTATTATGAATTCCTTCATTTTTTTAAATATTAATTATGTTAAATTTTTTTTGTCTGTTATAACTAAAATTTAAAGATACTAAACTAGTTCTAAAAATATAATATTTTTAGTGATATAATGTTTTGAACTTATAATAACTACTTTATATAATTTATAATAAATATTTGTTTTTGTGTTATTTTAGATTTATTAGAAATAGCCAATATTTAATATGGAATAATCTTTTTGTCTCTCAAAGAATTAACTTAGGAACTTGAGGAAAAAGGCGGCAATGAAATGTAGAAAATTAGACAGAAGCAGGAGAAATAAATTTCTTTACCTAGAAATAAAATTATGATATGATCTGATGAAATAAGAGTATGTAAGCATGAAGTTGAGAAAAACTCTAAATTCAGAAAGATCAAATGAGAACCTTAGCTGAAGTTTTAAAAGCAATTTAAAATTAAAGGAGAAAAGAACAGAGAGTTAACAAGCAATATTGGTAATTAAATTAAGGAATCATTAAAATTTCGTCGATAATTAGTCTAAAATATTTAATAATTTAGGAGAAATATATTAGAAATTCCATTCCGATATTAAATTAAGATTATAATATTATTATAGAAAACATAAAAGGTAATTTCATTGGAAAACAAATTGAATAAAATGGACAAATCGGCTCAAATTTTCAAAAGAATATAGAATTAATTGAAAAAATATTCAGTAAAAGATAAAAGAAAAATAGATCAAAATTTGCTGGTACCGCAAATATGTGAATCATATTTTATGCAATGATTAGCTTGAATAAAATAAAATAAAATAAAAGTGAACAAAAGAAAATGAAGAATGCTGAATTACTTTTGAATAACTAAAAAGGAGTATATAAATAGAAAGTTTTATCAAGAAATGAAGATTATCATCAGTACTAACTTATTAAAAATAAAAAAAGTCGTGGTGTTCATCTATATAAAAAAAGATAGTTGGAATCTTATAAAAAGGACATGGGAAAGCAAGCACTTTAATATTTAAATATATTATTATTTTTATAATAATTATTATTATTATAATTTTAATGATATTTTTTAAATTAAAAGCTATTAAATAAAATTAAATAAAGTAAATAAGTAAATGTAACATTATTAAATAGATTTATTTTGTTAGGTTATTAATTAGTAAATTGATTTATGGCCAAATTTTAGAATAAATTAAAAATAATAGAGTAAATAATAAAAATAACCTGTCTAAAAGAAAAATATTTAATTTTGTTTAGAAAAATCGAAAAGATTGCTTAGGCAGTTATTTTATATTTTTTAAATAATTAAAAAGTTATGAAATTAAAAAATCAAGATTATAAAATTCTATTAAAAATAGAATCATTAATCATTAAAATAACTGTTTCGCTTCAGGTTTAATTGAAGTTTTAAATGTATAAAATCTCCTTTCCTGCATGTTCGTTCCTTGTGCTCTTTTTCCTTGAATTCTCCTCTTTTAAATAATCTAATTGAGAATTTTTTATTTTTCCAGATTTTCCCATTTCCCGATGGGAAGAATTTCATCACTTGCTACTTCAGTTGATATTAGTTAGCATTTCTCCAGATATTCATTCTTATTCTTTTCTATTGGGGACATTTCCGCCATAAATATCAATTACTGTTACAAATGTAGCATCTTTTCCTAGCTCTAGGAAATGTCTTTTCTTGTTTCTCTATTTCCATTGGAGTTTCTTATGAAGACTTTTACAGGTTTTCTTCTTTTAATTTGAGTCTAGAATCTAATTTTACTCAATTTTTCTCATCTTGCTCTTACATTACTCAAATATCATTCTCTAAACTTGCCATTTGCTCATAAACTCCAACTTTAGCTTTTCGGTCTACCATATGGACTTTATCAACATCTTCATGATTTATCAAATCCAGACTTAATACAAGTATCTCTTTCTTCTGGAAATTTAATTCTTCTTCGAGCTTTTTTATATTTCTAATAAGTTTATAAATCAGCTGCTTCAGTGTTGTCTAAATCAAAGATAATAGGATCTATATTGAATTATCGTACTTTACCTCCTTCGTTTATTTTTTATTTTTTCGTTATTGTTTTTATCGATTCAGTTGAATGGTCTCTTTTTTCAATTTTCAATGGAGGTGTTGAGAGCCGTTTCAACTTTTCTGTTCTGAATTTTTATCTCAGTTCTTACTTATCCTTTGATGGAAGGGATCCGCTTTATTTTAATTTGTAGGGGTTAGTATTTTTTATAAGTTCTTCTTATCTATTAGATAGTTCTGGTTATTTTTATTAAGAAGAGCGTTAAGTTGAAGAAAACGTGGTGAGAATATATGTTCTGGTTTTCTCTCCTGTTCTGAGGAAGTGGTATAAAAACCTTTCTTGAAGCCTTCCATTTTATATTATATCAAAAAAATAAAAAAAATAAAAATCTTTCACTCTTCAATTAAAATTTAGCAATTTTACAACTTCTTTAATTATTTTAGGACATATAAAATAATTATATAATAGATAAAACATAAAAATGGAAAAATAAAATAAATTTTATAATTTCTATAATTTAGCTCTATAATTTTAATTAAAAAGTGATCTTCCATTTACTATAAACTTATTTGTACATATTCAAAATAAAATAAACTAAAAACAGAAATTTCAGATATAAAAACAAAATAATTCTAAAAAAAATAATATTTAATATATAAAATCCTATTTTTATCTAATTTTTAATTTTAATTAGTAAATTGGAATCTTTTTTAATAATTATTTGACTAATATTTTATATTTATAGAACAAACTAATTATAAATATTTATCATATTTCATTAATTGATATGTATGCTATAAATATTTTTTAATAAAAGGATGCTTTCTAATTTAAATTATTATAGTTTTTTAAGTTTTGCAAACTCAGAATAAAATAATTGATTAATTAATTTTTATTTTTCCTTTAGAAAAATTCAATCAAAAGTAAATCCAGAAAAGAAAATCAAATGAAAGAAGGCAAGAGAAAGTTTATTTAACGAAATTAGCATTTACTTTCGAAACCTTTATATTTAGAGAATTTTGATTTGGTGAGTCTAATCTTAAAATAATACTTAACTTAAATATTTAATTAATTATCCCTTTTTATTAATTATCTTTAAATTTTTATTAAATTCAACCAACGAAAATTTAGAATAAAAATAAAAAAAAAAGTATTTTTAACTAAAAAGTAAGTATTATTATAACCTAGCTAAAATAATGAGCTATAGTATATTTATTTTTATACTGTAATTAGTTTTTTTATTTATAATCTAAAAAATCTTTATAAAAATAATGGGAGCAGCTTGGTAAATAGCTAAAGAAGTCTATGAGCCTTAAACTATTTGCTTATCTAAATTCTATTATTTAATTTTGAAATTACTTCCAAAGGATTCTAATCCTCGTACTATTCTATAGTACTTAACAGTGAACAAATACTTATAAGAAGATATGATGAAAGAAAAACTTTTAACTTATTACTTAGAAAATAAGAAAATAATAAAGTTCAACTAATAGCAAAAATAAAACTAGAAATTTTAAAGAAAGTAAAGGAGAATAGATTAGATAAACGCTTAAGAAAATTCAATTACTAAAGATAAAGAATAAGAAGATTATTCTAAGGACTTTATTAATCCACAATTAGTCTAATGTTAAAATATAATTTAAAACTAAACTCTAATCCCAGGGTATTAAATAATTGCCACTTCAATTTTAAATAAATTTGTTTAATAAAATAGAACTGAAACAAAATAGTTAAATCAAGAGGTAGAAAGATAAATATTAAAAGTAAAGGAAGAATAATTAGAAGCTTGAGAGAAAAAATAAATTTTGCATTTGAATGAAAAAGTAAAATTATCAGTTTTTATCTCTCTTAACTATCTCCATTAAAATCAAAATTCTTAATAATTATATGAAAGAATAAAAGAGGAAAAATTAAACTAAAAGTGGAGATAAATATTAGCCTCACAATAAATGAAATAATAACTATTAGAAATGTTAGATCAAAAGGTAGGATTCTTATAAATTCTATATGCTCTTGTTATATAAGATAAAACTGGTATTTGTTATCGGACTATTTTATAAAATTGAGGTATATTAGACTATGAAGATCCTTTTGACTCGGAATGAATAATGAAAAAAATATATTAAAATAATTTTTATTGATTAGAAAAAATATTAATTTCAGAGGATTGAGTATAAAATTTAGATAACTGAAGATAAAATATTTTTATATTTTGAGGATAAAAACTACAGTATTAAATACAGTTAAATGGATTTGATATTCTATCATTCTACAACTATGACTAAAATAAAATTATGAATCTAGAGATAAAAAATCAAACTAATTTAGTGAACGAAGAGTTATAGAGTATAAAAGCATAAAATTTATTAATTTTAACCTTAGATTAGTTAATATTAAAGATAGAATTTAAAATTAATTTTAATAGCAATATCATAAAAGTATTTTATAGAGAAAAATCCTTTTAGTTTTAAAAAATATTAAAAGATTAATGCTCATTAAATAATAACGCTCAGTAGTATACAGTTTACTAAATATTAGAGAAATTTTATAAATATCATGAATAATAATTTTAATGGATTTAAAAAATTGCAGATATAACTAATTATAAACCTTTATGCGATTTAATTTTATCTATATATAATTCACCATATGTAATAGAAAATTCAGTTCCTAAATTTTTATTTTTTGATCATAATTATGAAAATAAAGATATATTTAAAATAACATAGGAAGAATCGCTCTAATTAATTTGCGAGAGAATTTTGAAAAGAAGTTTTTTATGGATTCATTTTCCTGAGCTAATAAAAAATAAAGCTAATCTTGATTAAAAGAATAAAAATTAAAGAATCGAGAGCTATCCTTTATTATATTTAGAAGGAAATAAATCTTACTTATACAAATTATCCAGAAAGCATATTGGTTACCTTAATTGATAATATTAAAATTATTTGTATAAGATTTATTAAATATCATAAGATATGTTTGAAGAAGAAAAAATAAAGTAAATAGATTAAATATGATCTGATGTTTTAATATATAAAGATAAGGAAATTTAATATAAAATTTAATTTTGAGGATTTCTAATTGTCTCATTTTTTAGCTTTGGAAAAAATAAATATATATCATTTAAATTGAAAACTCCTTTAGAGTAAATTTAAAAGCATTTTTCTATTTTATAATTGGATTCTATTTCTATTCAAGAAGATTTAAAACTCATAACTTTATAGTAAAAAGATTTGAAAATTTCTTACGAAAGAATGCCAAAGCTTAAGGAATAAATAAAGCATGAAAAAATAAATATTAACTTTTGGATTGATGAAATACTTAAAAGTAAGGCTAATTTTGATAATTAAGAGAGAAATGAAACACTTTATAAGTAATTTTAATTAATTAAGTAATTTTTTGACATCTAGAATTTAGATAAAAATAAGATATTATCAAATGATCAACTGCAAAGTTAATGATTTTAAATGTTATAATATTCTGATATAAAATTTTCTCAGTTTGTAGCTAAGTTAGATGCTAAGACTATTGAACTACGAAACTTTCTGGATGTGATTTAACAATAAGACTATAATTGTTTTGAATAAATGTGGAATATTTTATAAGATAATTCAAAAAACAAATAATAGAATCAAGAAAATTAGTTTGGCTAAATTATTTATTCATAAGTTTTATATTTTTTTTATAAGGATATAACATATTTAATGTCTGTAAAGTTCTAGGGAAATTATTTCAATATCAATTAAAGATGAACTAGCGATATTTATCGATCTTAACAGCTGATTAAAAACTTATTGAATAATGACCTAAGTGAACCTGAGTAAATCAGAGATTCTTACTTTTAAATAGAAAATCTATTCGAAAAAGGCCTTTCAAGTGACAAAGAAAGTATAATTTAGTTCGCTATAACTCAAATATTTAAAAACAATAATATTTAATCTTTTTCTTTTATTGTATTTTAGAAATGTTAAAACTAACATAATTGGTAATACTTTACTAGATATCCAAATGATAAAATAATACAGTTTTACTTAAATTAAATGAAAAAAGACAGCAAACGAAAATAATTTATTGAATAGCTTAGTTATTTTAGCGTACTTGAGCTTATTTATCTAAATTTATTTAAAAGGGTTAAGCAATTCGATGCTTTCATGTATGTATTAAGAAAATTATAAAATTGGAAAGATTTAAACAATAAAAATTAGATAAAAAAACTTTTAAAAGATAACTAGATATCCTAAAGTGGTTAATTAGTGAAAAGTATTTTAATAGAAAGTCAAAAGAATATAAGTTATTTATTTTTTATTGATAAAGAGCAATTTCTCTTTTGAATTTAGATAGATTTAAAAAATAAAATAATAATATCTCCTTATAATTAAGGATAGCAATTTACTTAGTTTATTTTTACTCTCATAGAATAGAGTAATAACCAATGAGATAATATTATAGTGTAATTTCGAAATTATACCTAACCTAAATATCAAGAAATTATGTCTTTAAAAAATTCTCTAAATTTAGCAGCAGAAATTTATTTTAATAAATATGAACCTTCAACAGACTTATGGAAATCGTAGTATAAATTTCCTCATTATTTGTTGTTGAAAAGAATTCAAAAGTAAGAGGAAAAAGAAATTGTTGTTGCTTTTAACTTTTCACTGTAAATGAGAGTAGTTAAACTAGTAAATAGCAAGCCTTAATAATTAGAATAAATAGTATCTAAACTATGATAAAATAAGCAAAAATATAGGAAATACTGCTGTGAAATATTTTATATCTAAATCAATTAGGAGGAAAATTGATTTTTAATTGAAATGGAGTTCTGTGAAAAAGGAAGCTTAAAATAACTCATAAATAAGCAAAAAGGTAAGTACTTAGAGCTAGATAAAATATTTGAGATAGCTTAGTATCTTATTGAAGGATTTGAGTTTTTATAGAAGTTGGAAATCTGTCATTAAGATATAAAACCTGACAATATTTTAATAAACTAAAATGATTAATTAAAAATAGCTGATTTTGATTACTCTAATCCTTAAAAATAAGTACTTAATGAAGAACTATTAGTTTTTACAGAAGGTTATCAATCTCCTCAAATTTTAAATAAATAGTAAAGAAATATTTATAAATCTGATGTTTTCTCATTAGGAATCACTATATTAGAGTTAGCTATATTAAAAGATACTAATTACCTTAAATTAAACAGCTAATAAAGAAGTGACTAATAACTATACGATTTATTGGGAAGTTTGTTATATCATTACAACCCAAATAATGAATATAAAAGTTTACAATACCTTTTATTTTAAATGCTTTAATGGGAAGAAGAAAAAAGACCTGATTTTAAAGAACTAAAAGCAAAAAATATAAGAAGCTTACATTGAGTAAATGATCTTAGAGATCTAGAATAATTAAATCTTGATGGAAATTACATCGTAGAAAGTAACTCTAATGCTTTATAAATGAGTTATATGAATAATTGAGCAACTAAGCAAAATTCTTAATCAAATAAGAGATCTTCTTTGGATATATTTCATCAAATTTTTAGTTAAAATTACAAAGAAAGCATTAATTTTATTATCAGTTCTAAGAATAGACAAGATACAAGTAAATAAGATTTTAATAAAGAACATTGAATATCATAGCAATTAAGTAAAGAATAGAATAATCTAATTCAGAAGATAAAAAAATAGGAAAAAGTACCCTATCTAAGATTAGATATAATAGATTCTAATTTCACTCGTAATTTTTATTTGATATTTATGATTTAATAAGAGCTACATACTAATAATGAGACTAAATACTTCCTTTTTCAACAAATAAGTTAAAAAAATAGAACTTACATTGGATAAATTAATGAGTAGCTATTTCCAAGCGGAAATGGGAGAATACTGTAAGATGAGTTATATTATGAGGGAGAATTTCAAAATGGTTTAAAACATGGAATAGGTATTGAAGTTAATTTATAATAGAGCATTATTAGCAGAACTTGCTATAAAACAGACAAATTGATTACCTCTTAGATAATTTATGATTATAATTTGCATTAAGAACAGATAATTAGCAAATAATACTAAGAGCTTCCTCATTAACTATTAGAAGATTCAAATATGATGAACTTTATAGAGCATATAAACAAAATAATGAGATGTTATAATTAAATTTATTTAGAATAATCAATCTTATTTCATTCCAATTCTAAGAACTGTAATTTTAACTAATAGCTAGACAATAACCATGAACATTATAGATTTGAATTGAATTTTAATAATGAAGATTAATAAATTTATTAAGGCTTTTCTTTCTAAGGAAAATATGATGGATAAGGAATTATTTATGATCTCAAAAGTAAAAAAATATTTCTTTCTTAGATTTTTTAAGATAAGCTCATAAGCATAAAACATTTAGATATTAGAAAGAGCTTTGGATGTGAAAAAGAAATAAATTTCTGAAATAAATTTATAATAGATTGAATTTACTAATTAAAGAGAAGTGAACATATCTAAGTAATAGACAACTAGCAAAGCATTAAAATATTTTATAAGTAATGCATTAAAGGGTTTATTGATTCTTTTGTACGATTTTTAGAAGAAATCTAAAGATAAATATAAGTTGATAAATTTAAGCATTTATAAATAATAGAAAACACTCCATCTGTCTTATTTATTCATTATTAACTGTGAAATAAAAAGTGAGTTTAATTCATGAATGAAAAGCTATAATGAAATTATTTAAATTTAGTAATATATTATTTTGCTAGCTTTAAAAATGAAAAGAGTAATGAGTAATATCTAAAAATCAATAACTTAGCCATTAAAAAAATAAAAGAGATAACTAAGTTGAATTTATCATAATTTTAATATTTGAGTGAATTATAGAAAACTACTTATTCAATATAGAATTTTGGAATGTATGAATTTTGACCACAAAGCCATTATGAAGGAGAATATTTAAAGAAAAAGAGATAAGGCTTTGGAGTAAGTTATTTTTCAACAGGTCATGCTTATGAGGGATAATGATTTAATAATTAGATTCAGGGATATGGAATTATCAAATTTAATGATAAAGTATTATATGAAGGATAATTTAAAGATTCTTTAAGATGAGGAAAAGGAGTTTATATTTTGAATAATAGTCTGCAATTAGGGAAAGAAGGATAAAATAATCACGATTAGTTAAAATTTTTAAAAGAATAAATTAAAAAAGAAGAATTAAATGGAAATTGTGGAGAAATTTAATTGAGTTATGAAATATAATTTTATGATGGAGACTGAGAGAAGGATTAATTTAACGGAATTGGAATTTTAAAATTACAAGATTACTTCAGATATGAAGGGTAGTTTGAAAAAGGAATGAGAAATGGAAAAGGAATATGTTATTATTCTAATGGAGATTTTTATGAAGGAGATTGAAAAAATGGAGTTTGAGATGGTTATGGATATTAAATTCTTAAAAGAGGAGAACAATATAAAGGGTAATTTGTTAATGGAAAAAGAGAAGGAATAGGTTTAATCTTATATAAAGATGGAAATTTTTATAAAGGGGAAATAAAAAATAATATATATGATGGATTTGGAGTTTATTTTGAGACAAAAGGAATATAAATTCTTTCTAATCATAAGAATTTAAGTTAAGAAACTATATATATAGGAGAATTTTCTTAAATTCAAAAACATGGATGAGGAGTGGGAATTAATCTAGGAAAAAATATACATGAAACATAATTTATTTCGATTTTAAAATAAGGTTAATTATTAATTAAATAAGAAGGAAAATAAAGTTTGAAACCATTAAATAAAATGTAAAGTTTAGAAGAAAGTTTATGAAAAATAAGTTATTAATGATACGTGGGACATTGAAATTAAGGCATCAGAAGTGGAAGTGGAATATAATATTAATTTAACGGAAAAATCTACTAAGGGAATTGATAAAATGATATGTTGCATGGCTGAATACTTGTAAAGCAATTTAATAAAATACTTTATTTATAAAAATTCAGTAATGGAAGATAGTTAAAAGAATATATATTCTTTGATCTAAAAGTTCCTTTATATATAAGATAAAATTGATAGCCTAGCAATTATAAACTCTCAAAATTAAACTTTATTTATCCTTTTGATATAGCTTAAATAATATTTCTTTTAATTCTTTTTATTATTAAGATTTAAAGAAATAAAATAATTAAAAATAAATTTAATGTAACCTTCATATTTTATAAAATCTCTTAAATTATAAATATAAAGATACCTAATTTACTACCAAATTGTTTATGCTCTAAAGATTCTTTTATAAATTTATTTTTCTCTAGTTAATTAAAAATTTTTTATCTTAGAACAATTCTCAAAAATGTTATGAATTGTTATAACTTACATCATAGAAAATACAAATAATTATCTTAAATGTCTAAATATTATAGTATAGGAATTATTAAAGCTTTATATCATTAAATAGATAAAATATAGTCAAGTTATTAGTCCTCCTATGTTTTAAATAACAGAACGCAATTCAAGATAAATTAAAAAAATTTCTTTTTATTGAGAGGAAAAAATTCTGGAGTTTGCAGTTTTCTTACTTGCGAAATTTTTTTAATTGTTTAAATTTAAGTTTAGAAAATATTAAAAAATTTCATGAAAACGATATAAGAAATATGAGCTATTAAAGAAGTTTTCAAAATAGTAAATAAGCAAATTAAAAATCAAAGTTTGATTTTAAATTCTTTATCTAAAAATTATTTAAAAAATTATGCTCACTTCTTCTTAAAATTTTTATTAAAAATGCGTATAAAACTAAAATTTCAGTTCTTAATTATTTTAATTTTAAATACTACATTAATAATTAATCAAAATTTTAATCTATCTTAATTAATTAATTATAATTTATAAACTTTATTCATAATTTATCATTTTTTTATATATTATAGATGATTCTTCTTTTGCTATAATTTGATTTATAGATTGATGAATAAGATAGAGCGAAAGCCAATTTTATAGATATGAAAAGCTACTACATTTTTAGTTTTTAAGTCTTAAATATCTAAATTAGCTTCTTTCAACTTAACTGAATTATAATCCTTAACTTAATAAATAATTAATATTTTTTATTTACTTAGCTTTATATTTTATATATGATATATTTCTATTATATTATACTTAGTATTCAAATAAATATTAGCAAACTGTATTTATAAAAATTGAATTAAAAAGTTAAAAATATCTTACTTTTTATCATTTAAGTTAGCAAAATAGAATGAATTTTAAATTAAATCTTAGACTATTTAAAGTATTCTAAATCTTTTATGATAAATATTTTTATTTTAATTCATATTGTTATTAATCTTCCATATCTTAAAGTTAGCTTTTATCAATTTTAGATTTCTTTAATATTAAGATACCAATTATTTTAATATGATATCATTTAAAATAAGATGATATTATCTTCATTACAGATATTAAATTTTTTATTTTAATGAAACATTTATTAGATAAACATAAAACTAGTCAGAAAATATATAATCCTATCACTAAGTAGGGATAAAGCTGTAAATGTAATTTAAATAAAGAAAAAATTAATTAAGACTATATTTAAGATATACTTTAATTATTAAAATTATTGATATAGTATAATTAAAATAAACTATTGCTTATATATTGTTTACGAGTTGTTTTGTAAGAGAGCATTAGTGGTCTAGTGGTAGAATACTTCGTTGCCATCGAAGTGACCCGGGTTCGATTCCCGGCTGATGCACTTTTAATTATTTAAAAGTGATATTTATTATTACTTAATTTAATTAATTACTTAATTTGTTATTTTATGCTTTTAAGGTAAAATAATAAAAATGGAGAACTTGGGTATCGATCCCAATGCCTCTCGCATGCTAAGCGAGCGCTCTACCATTTGAGCTAGATCCCCTTATATTTAGTTTAAAGCTTTCTATTTAAATAGAAATATTTAAATATATTATTATTTTTAGAGCTAAAGGCTTAAGATATTAAATATTAATAATAATAATAATATACTAAATTAAAATGTTCGTATCTCCGGGGATTTTAAACCCCTTCAATACATACCTCCAGAGTTCGTTCCTTGAGGTTTAAAATAAAAATTCGAGACTCCCAGTTTTTTTGGAGTTCTGGCACTCCCTTGAAAAAGCCTCCTTCTAAATATTCTTCCATCCTTGTCTACATCAATTCTTGACAGTTCTTTTCAAATCTCTTCACTGTTTCTTCTCTGTGTATCCAAATATATCTTGCATTTCTTGTATGTGTGGAATCTTGATTTGTACAGGTAGCACAGCTTGACGATCCTTCTGGGAGGAATTATCTCTAAGGGTTTTGTGTATTCTAGTTCCATTTTATTTTCAGTTAAGGTTAAATTCTTTTTTCTCTCAAAAATTTCACTTCGATTTCCTGTTTCATTAATCTTTCTTCATTGTTTTAACTTTTCTATAATAATTTTTGGTTTTATTTCTTTAATATTTAAGCTGCTTCTTATAGGTTACGGATAGATTTCCCAAGTTATTCTATTATTAGCTATTCATCATTTTTCTATTTCTACATTATTTTTTAGTTACCACTTTTCATGTAGTTGCTTGATTGTGGCTATGGAAGTAAAAAGTCTCGCTTACTTTAGTCAGCTTCTGTTGATTTAATTTCTTATTCAATTTAAGATTATCTTTACTTTTTCTAAATTTGGGGGTTAAAGAGGCTAAGAAAATTATTATGCTATTAAAGAAAACTTGGTAGAAGAAGAGTTAGAAGTCTCTGGTTTTTTTTCCTTTTTCTATGGAGCTGGAATAAAACCCTTCTTGAGACCTTCTGCCATTTTTTATATAATATACTAAATATGAATGCTAATTAAATAATATCCTTATAGAATAAAAAATGGAAATGATTTCCTAATTATTTATTAAATAAAGTGTTAAATGAAATACTAGCTTAAAATAAAATTAAAAAGTTACTTAAAATTTAAATAATTTAGTTTATAATTATTAATAAAATATAATCTATATAAACTTGCTTATACTAAATATCATAGCTTTAAATCAAATTTATTTACTATTATTTATTTATTTTTGTATATTATTAGAATCTTAACTTTATTTCTTTAACTCTTTTTAAATATTAATTTTAAAATTTAAATAAGAAAATGAGAAATTATATCAAATAAAGTTTATATGCTTAACCTTATTTAAAATAATTCCTTTCTAAGTATTTACTTCTTTATATTTTATTATTATTTTATATAGGAATATTAAATAGAGCAACATAGATATAAAAAGCATATACATTAATTATATTTAAACAGTTATATAATAGAAAGATATGGATTTTAGATTATAAATATAAAAGGAAAATAATAGTAAATTAATTAGTAAGCAATATCTAAGAGTATACTCACTACTATTTTTTTAATTTCTATCTTCTTTATTTTGCTCTAAATGATTTATTATTCTATTTATTTAAT
Organism: Loxodes magnus; assembly: GCA_946699065.1. Taxonomy (NCBI): domain Eukaryota; phylum Ciliophora; class Karyorelictea; order Loxodida; family Loxodidae; genus Loxodes; species Loxodes magnus. The sequence goes on along the minus strand of CAMPDV010000390.1, from coordinate 142,103 downwards.
TACAAGGGATTAAATAATAACTTAAGAACATAAATTCTAGCTTAAAGTCTTTAAATATATTAACTAACTTTTATTTTAAAATTACAACTAACCAAGTAGCTTAAGTTGAAGATTTAAGGGTATAAACTAAGAAATAAATAAATGAGTACTAGATAAAATATTAGATATTATGCTATGAATTAAGTACTTATTACTTTAGAAAAGGCTGTTTAAAATAATGATATTAAATTAAATATTCTAAATACCTTAAAACAAATTTTTAGCTTATCATAGTATAAATAGTTACAATTCTTTAAAAATCAATTATTTATAGAAATAAATCTATTTATATTAAACATTAAACCTTACTAAGCTCACACTAGCTTACTAAAAAAAAAAGAAAGTATCATCTAATATTTAAGTAGTTTTAGATGAATTATGACAACAATAAGTTATCTTTATTGAAAACTTTAATAAATTAGATAAGAAATAGAAGAAATTTAAATTAAAAAGAGCATTGATATTCAAATAAAAATACATTTGATTCTTAAATTTGAAAAATATAATATAGAAAATAAGTTAATCTACAAGAAAATTTTAAAATCGTAGTAAAGATATTAGATTCTCTATCAAATGAGAATATAAAATGCTAAAATTAATTTTAAAAATAAGGTCCATAGGAAAAAATTAAGATGCGATGTATATTTAAATTAAAAAATGTAAATATAGTAAACAAAAATAAATTGATATAAGAATAGATTGAAATAAACATATTAATAGCATTAAAATCTTAAATATAAATAAAAGTTTATATCTAAACTTTAGAAATTCAATTTTTAGACTCTAGAAGAAAGGAGAGTATTTTACAATAAATAAGATAAATTTTTCTGATGATAGAGGATAAATAAACATAACTAAAATCGAAGTATGGTAAATAAATTACACTATATTTATTTATGTATCTTAATACTTTATTTTTAATTAGGATATCTGAAGATTCATCGTCAGCTAAGTAAAGAATTTGATTTAAACTAGTAGAAATATATTTTGATTATATCTTTAATCATTTTATTAGAAAATAGCCGACAAACTTGACTAAATAAATTTTGTATTTAGGAGTATTGTCTTTGGTATTTTTATAAAGTTATATATTTCTTGGTATTCTAAATACTCCTAATATTAGAAAAATATCATAAGTCTTAGTTTAATTTTTATATTTAAGCAACTAAAATAACTTTAATACCTACTATACACAATGAAAATGCTAAATTGGCTTTATTAAGTATAAAATTTGCTAGATTTATATCTAGAACTTGATACCTTTTAATAAGATTACTCAAAGTAGCTTAAATGGACTTTATTATATTTTATAAAAATTTAAACTAATTTAAGTAAATCCTTTTAAAGTTATCATTCATAGTTTTAGAATCTTTATAGTTATTATACTTATAAGCTTTAAATTAATAAATATATTATAAGGTATATCCTTAATTATTATAATAGCTAAATAAGAAAAATATTTAAAAAGGATATTCGCATTAAATACTCAAAATGCTTATGAAAATAAATATTCTTAATGATAAATATACAAATATAGTTAAGTTTAATTCTAAATTTGATTCAGTTTTCCTTCTAGATATGTATAATATTAAAAGAATAATAATTTAAAAACTTATAATCAATTTAAAAATAAAATCAACCAAAAATAAAAAAACTGCAAATCTTTTTTGCATAGCAAAATAAAGTTGAAATAGAAATTACTCTATTAGAATAATTTGTAAACTTAGCTTCTACTATTAAAAGCTACTGCTTTTTTCTATTTTAATATCTGATTTTTTAAGTTTGCAGTTAGCTTTAATTAATCTGAACTATTAGTTTAATTTTTTCCTTTTTATTTGGCTCTTAATAGCCTTGTCTTATTTTTAAATATTTAATTTTTTATAGTTAAGATAATATAAAAATAATTTATTTTCTCTTATATCTTTAAAGTTATAAAAGCTAATTTCTTTATAATCTTTCTTTTTTATATTTTTAACTATTTTATTACTTCATAGCATTATTACAACTTTTATGAAATCACCAAATTTATTGATTATACAATTATATACTTTTTAGCTAAGCATCTTATACAGCTACATTTTATATGAATATATTAAAAACATTCTGTTCTAAGATTTTTCATTTTGCATTGGAATATTAGCAAATAAAAGATAGTGTACTATATATTCTGGAATATTAATTTTAATTGAGGGATATTTAAAATCTTTATTATTTAAACTTTTATATTTTTCAGTAAGCTTAAACATTTGTGCTTTATTATAGATGTATGAAAATCTTTCCATCTAATGAAATTGAATGAGACTTAACCTTATCTATAATATTCATCAAATCTTTAGCAAAATTTTTTACACTAGATAGTAAACCTGGGTGATAACTAATAAAATAATAATGATTACATTTCAATTATAGAATATCTAATAAAAAGAGACTATCTTATTTCTATTGTTCTATTGTGTATATTTAAGTTCTTTGTTTAAGTTATTTTAAGAATATAATTCAACCTTTTCTATAAAGAAGGTAGCATTGCTAATTTTATATAACTATTATATCTATCTAGTTGGTACTATTATATTCAGATCAAATCAATTAGCTATATTTAAATTTTAGGATTTATTACTCTTTTTATACATTTTTAATTTTTTAAAATCTCTATCAAACTTTTTTTTAAAGATCTTCATTTATCCTATTTAATTTTTACTTTTAACTAAGAAAATAAATAGCTTATCTATTTGGAATAAAATCAATACTTTTAATATTAAGTAGTTTTCAAATTTTAATTAATAGTATAATTTTATTTTGTCTCTTATACTCTAAATTTATTTAAATTAGAATATAAACATTTCTCTATTTGACTGCTAGAAAGCTTTTATCTTTTATTATATAATACTAATTAAATTTTTAATTTAATTAAAAATACTTTTCATAAAAGCCTTACTTGGCAACTATCTCTTTCAGTCTTCATAGAATTTAATTTTATGAGAGTTTCTTTGCAATATATTTTATTTTCTTCTAATAAAAGTGATTGTATCATACAAGCAATAAATTATTAGAAAGCAATTAAATGATAGAATAGTTAAGTGTAATTACCTTAATAATCTAAACTTATTGAATCTATATCAGCCTTCTCATAATATTTCTCTAAATTAATTCTTTTTAATCTTCTTAAAACAATCTTTCGTACTAAGATTGTTTATCATTAAAAAAATCATAGGCAATTCTAACTAATATCCTTAATAATTTCTTTATAATTAGGTATATCATAATGAAATATTATTTTTTAAGAACTAAGTATAAATTAAGTGGTTCAAGATAAGTTATTTTATCAAATAATAGTTATAGTTATTTATTAAAAATCCCTTTTAGCTAGCTTTATTTAATTATTCTATTCTTAGCTTAAAGTGTTAAAATCAATATATCTTATATTTTCATTTTTTTTAGTCTCTTTTTTCATTAGAGCTGTATAATAAAATCTTTAGAAGTAAATAATAAAGAGGGAAACATAATAAAAATAGATAGATTAAGCTTCTAGAAATTCTGTGTTTTATAGATTAGATGTAGATTATTTATATGTTTGATATAGTTATCCATTTATAAGATATTCACTTAAATAAAGATTTAAATAATAATTAAACTATTGCTATTATTACTATTAGAGAGGATTTATCAAATAAACTATCTCATTTAAGTTCTACTTTCTTAGTATGAATCTATACACCATGGCAAAGAAAATCTTTTAAATCATGCTATATTAAATGCATAATATTTTCTTTTTTGGTATCATAGGTAAATTAGCTTTAATATTATAAGCTTCTTTGTAATGTGAGAATATAAGGCTAAAGGTATGATAACTTCAACTCTTATAGAAATCTTAAGCAATAGGATGATTCTAGTTTTTATTTAGGTTTAATAAATAGTTATATAAATAAAGATGATTAGATAAGAGAGATTTAAGTACATAAACTTAAATAATTTATTCTTTACTCTGTTTCATTTAATTATAAGCTTCTAGTGTTTAAATCATTTTTTCTTTTTAAAATTGTTTATTTTGTAAAACGTAAAACATAACTCAAAAGCTTTATGATTGACTAAGTTAAAATTATTCTGTCTATAACTTTTTATACTTACTAGCAAAGTAATTTGCACAAAGCTTAATATTAATACTTTTATCCTCCTTTTAGTGTAAAAATAGTTTAAGAAGGTATAAATAATAATTTTAGCTAAAGCTAATATAGATATTATTATAGCAGTAACTATAATAAAGTTATAACAATTTAAGTATATAGCTTGCTTTTATTATTCTTAATAAGCTTTATTTTTTAAATTTAGTCTATGAAAAAGAATTGAAAATGAAATGATATTAATAAATATTTAATATTATTTAAAGATAAATAAAAATAAATCAGTCTTTTAAATAAATCCTTGCTTGCAAAAGAAAGAATACATTTAAAAAGAAATATCAATAGAATATAATAAGGGGATCTAGCTCAAATGGTAGAGCGCTTAGCATGCGAGAGGCATTGGGATTGATACCCAAGTTCTCCATTTTTATGAAATAAGAAAAAATATTTTATATTAATTAAAACTAACTAAAATAGTAATACCTAAAACAAGAGTATTAAGTTAGCATTAAAAGTCCTAATATCTTCATTTAGTTTAAGCTTTTATTTAACTATCAAGTATTTTAAATAAAATAACAACTTCTTTTAAATTTACTAGTAACTTGTTTCTTTAAATACCATAATGCGTAAAATATTCTAGATAAAGCTAGCTAAAAATAAGATTAATAATCTAAGAATATTTATTTATTATTTAAATATATAATTTAGTCTAATAAATCTCTAAGATCTATTTTGCTATGCTTTTTACTTAGACTAATTAATGTTAAGTCTTAGTAAGACAATCTTAATATTAATAGCTTTAATTTTTGTTTTAATTTTGTTACTTTTGATTGTTCTTAATTCGTATACTTAAAATATGCTAACAATAAAAGAAAAATTCATTAATCTTAAAGCTTTTTTGTCGTTTTATCTTAATTTTATAATATAAATAAATTTGATTATAGAACGTGTAGCTCTCTCAATATTAATATCTAAAAAAGTGATTTTATACTTCGTGTTGCTATTCTATTCATACAGCGAGTCACGTCAGCTTCTCAAAATGGAAAATCTACTTATTAAAAAATTATTCTCTAATCTTGAGCCAAATACTCCAGTCTTCTTGAATAAGCTCCAAATAAGAATTAGTGATTTCTAGTTTTATACACCCCGTCAGTCAAACTTTCATACTACTAGCGAAAGTATCAAGCAAGTTAAACTTATCTCACCAAACTTGCCCACCCTCTTTGTAGTAGTATCTAGTGCGGGATTACTCGCAATGCAGTATACACTACACCAGATTCCCTACTAGTACTCCTGACCACAGTCGACATCCCTTTAATTATATAATAATAAATAAAATAGATAATAATAATAAAGCTATATTAATAAATAATAACTTATAATATATTTATAAACAAATTAATGTATCTATATTTGTAAAAATAATACTAATACAATTCTATAATTTGAAATTCATAAAAATCATAACAATATTCTATTTTAATTCTTTAAACAGAATAAATAAAACTTCTTCGCTTTTATTTCGACTGCTAATTCCAAAACTCTAAAAATATAAGATTAATGCTTTATTTAAATTGATTTAATATAATCTTTGCTAATTTAAATAAACTATTTTTATTTATTTCATTAGTATACACTTTGCTTTTTAAAGTTTAAGCTTTTAATAAAGAAATATTTTAATAATAATATAAATTATTTATAAAATGACTCATTATTATCAATTTCACTTCAATTTATTTATCCTTTATATAGTTTTTAAATTTATATTAATAGATTTAATTAGCTAATTATTCATATTCTTCATGCAAATAAAAATTAAAAAATTAGATTTAAAAATATTCCTTATATCATTAGTATTGATAATAATATTAATACATTATAGTGCTTAATATAATTTATTCTATCATTAATTTTAAATCAGTTAGTTAAATAAATTTTTAGTTTCACTTTCCTTTTATCTTCAGATTTGGAAACTTAATTATCAACTCTTTCATTTCTTTTTCTACCTTCTTCTTATTTTCAAACTTACAGTCAACTAACTCGAAAATTTCTAACTTATTTCAGAAATCATAGAACTAATTCTATTCATCTTTTAAACTAAAACTATCTTCAATGTCTAAGGATCTCAATTTTAGCTCCTTTAAATTTTAGCTGCTTTTAAAAATTATTTTTATACTTGTTGCATGTATCTTTCCTATTCACTCTAAAGTTAATGATCTTAAGCTTTAAAATTTTTATATTATAACTACTATCAATTCATCTTAAATTTCAGCTTGTTACTCAAACACCAATTTCTCAATTTTAGAGTTATTCCTCTAAAAGAATTCTATAACAGATTGTTTACTAAAGTTATTATATGAAAATCTCAAACTCTTTAAATTATCTAAAGTAACTCCTATAAACTAAAGCCATTTTAGATGATATTATTATCCTAGCTCTATAGTTAAACTTCTTATGTTTTAGCATTTCTAAAATACTTTAATTAGAAGATCTTCGTTTATTTAATAAATTTAAAATCGTAATTTCATTAGTCAATTTCCCTTTAGATTAAGATAATCTAGCATATTCTTTCAGTTAATATTATAAGTTTAGTTATATGAGATAGTTTGAAGAGTGCAGTCACTATTAAACTCTATTTCTTATCCATTAAATTCATTAAAATTGTAATCAAAATAGAAATACTTTAGATTCTTTATTAACTTTACATTTTAAAGGCTCGATTAAATCTTGCATTTCTATAACCTTAAATATTCTAGATTTGAACATGCTTCTATAACTTAATCTATATAGTCATTCCAACAGTTACCTTACAGAAAAAGTTTAATAATTCTGCTACCATATGTAGATACATTATCATTCTTCTACGTTTATTTACTTTATTTAAGAGTTTAGATTAGATGGATAAAAGGATCATCTTATACATCTTAAGCAGCTATTCCTTAATTCTTGATTCATTTTTTCTAGTATAAAATATTAAAATTTAACGTTTTAGGGTTGTGTCTAGTTATTTTATTAAAGTTCAGTTTTATGAAATTAGAAAATTATTTATCAGTTGTACTTTTAAACTTCCTTTTATAACTTTACTGATTAGCATAAATTTCAAGCGAGTTTATTTTTACAGTTAATCACTTTTTTTAAACTAATTCACATTTGCAAATTTCTACTTGATTAAAGAAAGAGAATATAACTTCTAAAATATACTAAGATAAAGAGTTTATATTTGCATTTTAAACCTTCAAGTGCTTTTAGACTATCTTTTCTTCCAAGTCTTGATTTTAGATATTTCTTTACTGCTTTTAGAGTTTAGAATCCAAAGATCCTTTCATTTATTTTATTATTTATTTTTATATCTAAACAATTAAATTACTTTAAATTAAATTGAATTAAAAGGCTTTTAAGAAAATAAAATATTTATTTTAAAAGTCCCTCCCTAAGTAGTGGAGGTCTCAAATTCCAAAATTTAAAACCAGTTTCCTTTTTGGATTGTACTACTTCTATAAATTGAACTTCTTATTTTATTAATTACTATCCCACCTAGTGAAAAGTTAGTAAATTATTTTCGAATTTTATTGTAGATTGTCTTATTTTTTCTAGTTTTTTTAGGGATATCATGTGTTGCTACAGATGTAGCATTTTTTCTTGAATGCTTTTAGTCTTGTTTGCACTCTCTCTATTTAAATCACGTTATCTCAGTTGTCATTCTTTTGCTTTTGTTACCATTGCAAAGCTGATTTAACTTTCTCTACTCTTGCTTTTGATGTTAATTTATTTTTTTCTGACTTTTATTAAATAATTTATGCTTTACTGTTACATTATTCTCAAATCCTAGTCTAATTATTCCTTCTTTATTTTTCGTTTATTTTGTATTTAAGCAGGTTACTTGTTTTTTTTGCTTCCGAAACATGAAATTTTATTTGATGCTCAAATTATTTTAACTCCTTTTCCAGTAACATAATAGTTCTAATTAACGGAAAAATTATATTCAATGTCTGTTTCTAGTCCATTCTAAGAAACTTCTCTTTTGCCATATCTCTTAAATCATCGTTTGTAGTGTTTTTCTTATATTAATCCCTCTTTCATTATTTTTTTGTTTTTTAGATGTATTTCAGTATAAGTCGTTGAAGAAAGTTAATAATTGCCTGTATTGTTGATGTGGATATAAGAAGTGCCTCTTTTTAAAGAATCGGAAATTAAAAGAAATAATAAATCAATTAACAAATAATAAAGCCTCATGTAGTGATGGCTTAAAAGCAGAGGTAATTAAATATAAAGGATAGGAATTACATAATATAGCTACAAGTTTTAGTAACAATATGCTAAGAACATTCACTATATCAAATGAGTTGAAAAAAATTCGTATTTTATCTATTTTCAAAAAGGAAATAAAAGTATCTGACGTAATTGAAATAGCCCTATTGAATTGTTTAATTAAATATATGATAAAGCATTAATTAAAAAACTATATATATAAATAAATTTGATTATAGAGCGCGTAGCACTCTCATTGGTGCGCAGCTCTTTAAAAAAAAAATGTTTCATACTGACAAGAATGTTTCTTACTGATAAAATTATCAGATACTGGTAGGCCTTGTTCAATACTGGTATAATTATTTAGTACTGATAAAAATGTTCAATACTGATATAATTTTAGAATACTCGTAATCTTTAATACTTGCTGGAGATCCAAGGAATGGCAGGATTGTGTCTCATTGCATCACCAAAGCAGAGGATGACATGTGTCAATTATGGGTACTTAAATTCCCCACCTCTGATGAAGCTCGTGATATTATTTCTTTTTCGTTCCAGAATTAAATCTAAACTAAGCCAGTGCCGAAGGTCTAAGAATCTTATGTCTCGGGGCCAAACCAAAGCAGAGGAAGACATAAAGTCGATTATGGGTACTTAACTTCCCCAACCTCTGATGAAGATGACCTTGTTGTTCACCTTCGAACAACTATGGCGGTTTTAAAAATATATAATAATATATATAAAGAATATAAAGAAATATCATTCGTCAAGCTTAATTTGGTTTTTTTCGGAAAAGATATACATTATAACAAATTTGAACAATTTAATAGATTATTGACTTGCATCGTTGATGGCCATAAAAATAGTTAATTGCTGCTCTAATAGATGTGGAAAAAATGTTTGGCGGTGTATGCATGAAATTGTTATTTGACCATCTAAGAAGACTTAGATTACCTCTTGGATTGATAATGATACTTAAATCTTTTTATGAAAATATAGATGCGAAGTTCTTCATAATAATAATACTAATTTAAATGTTAAATATTTTGAGATCTTTAAGAAATTTAAACCTCGTGATCTCAGGACCGGTTTTTTGAATTGGCCAAAACCAATCCCCTCTGATACTCTTCTACCATCCCCCTTACACGTTATATCATTTTGGTTTGTAAATCTATCCTTTGGTCGTTGGATAGAACTAACTGCAAAAATAGTCTCGTTGCTATAATTACTATTTGTAAAGTTATTTTTCTTGATTCTATTTTTTCCAATATTATTGTTTAATTTTTTATAGTTTTCAGCATTATCAATATTTGTGATTCCTGTTTCCACAAACTTGGTATTTTGGTTTAGGAATCTTGGATTTTTTATTCTAGATCTGATGCTGAAATGGCTAATTCCTCTACTCAATATCCATTGCCGAGGTTTGCTTCTGAATCAGGTCTGCTTACCATTGGGAGTAAGTTTCAACATCTGCTTTATCCGGAATTCCTAGAGCTATTCCTATTGAGAGAACAGTTTTTCCTACTGAGCCTATTTCATTGAATACACCATTTTATTCCCGATAGTTGGTCTCCATGAAACCCTCTTTCCATTCTTAGATGTCTGCAATCTAAGTCCTGAGGTTTCTATTTTCTATCCTGAGTTTCTTGATTTCCTCTTTGAGCTCTGAAAAAGCTATCAGAATTTATGCCTGTTCCTCTTGATACAGCGGCATAGTGAATTCTCTTACAGCAGCTACTTCTTAAGTCTCCAGCACTTTTCTTGGTTCTTATTCTTCGTTTGGTGTGACTTAATTTCCTTTTTGCCTCTTTATGTCCATCTTTTTTGCTATTAGAGGAGTTTCTTAGGTCTGTTACTGTTTAAATTGTCGACCCGCTCCTTGTTTCTTAGTCTCTTCAAAAGCAGAATAGGAGCTTTTTTGAAATCTTTCTACCATATTTTTTTCATTAAGCGAAGTTCTTCATTGATGGTAATATTACTAAATCAACTAAGTTAAATAATGGAGTATTATAAGGAAGCAGTTATGGCCAAGTATTGCAATACTTCACTATGATATTATAATTAGATATTTAGAAGAAAAAAAGCATAAATATTGAGTTAGAGAAATTTTGTGGTTCGTAGCTTTTCTGACGACTTATCTGATCTTTCTATCTCATAGTAAAAGGTATAAAAATTACGCAACGCCACTAAAAAATTATTCTTTTGAGTAAAAATAAATATAAATATGGAAAAGTGTGAAATAATTCAGTTCTTAAAAAAGGAAGAAAAGAGAATTTAAATAAATTTAAAAATTAATGGAATTCCTATTGCTTAAAAGGACGAAATTACATATCTTGGATACAGATTGAAAATAAATAAATTATAATCTACACTGTGCAAAAAAAGTATCTGACTAAGAGTAGTAGTTTTGAAAACATCAAGGATTCTTTCTAAGTACGGAGTAGTATCTCTAATCAATTTTAAAACACTTTGAAGAACGTTTATTTTGACTAAAATAGAGTATGGAAGTGATATAGCTCCTTGAAATATCATGTCAGGACTTAAAGGAATGAAAACTTAAATAACTAAATTACAAAGACTCATTTTAAGGAAAGCATTTAAATCTCCTTAATCGGCATTCAATAAATCTTGCTTCATCGATCTTAATTGACTTCCGTTTGCACACATGACAATATTAAAATTCATGCGCTTTTATTTTAAGCAAGAATAAATCAGTAGAGAAAATCTGAACTCTGATTTTCATTCTTATTTTCTAAATATAAACAATACAATTTACCATATATGAAATACATAAATAAAAGGCTTAGAATAAAATAAAATAAATATTGAAGATATAACTAATCAAAAAGACTTTAATTAGCATATTATTCTAAGAGTTTAAAAAAATTGTTGAAGAATGTTTTCAAAGGAATACATAGATGCCTACAGCTCAAAGATATATGTAATATATAGATAAAATAATCAAAGTGTATTTCCTGAAATAACTTACACTAAGTTTAACAGACATTCAATTTAAGACATTATTTCTTCTTTCAAACTGAGATCATTCACTTATAATTTCTAATACGAACTTAATTTGCGTCACGTAAAAACAAAAAATGGAATTGATTGTGAATGTGGTTTAGCTCATGATGAACTTGATCATATATTTGAATGTACTTTCTATAAAGATATCTTTTAGGAATTATCTAATCTAAAAATATTTTACGGCAAAGATTATAAAAAGCTAATTCTGTATGACTAAAATTATATAAATTCAAACTTTGCAAAAAGAAAATCCCAAGATTGACAAATACAAATTGCTTAAAAAAGGATAGGAATTAAAAAAATTTAATAGTTAAAACAAAAAGCCAAATTGATGGGAGATAAAAATATAATTTAAGAAAGAAACTTAAGTAATGGTGCGGAAATAAATAAATAAGAAGAAAATTGAAAATAAGAAGAGAGAGAAGAAAATGCGAGAACACAATTTCGAACTAATATAGAAGAAGCAAAAGCACAGGAGCAGGAAAAATTAACTAGAGGTTGATTATAAACTTTCATAAAAACTCTTATAATTACCTTAATTCGCATGAAATATAACTATAAGCAGTGTATTTATGTCCCAATACTCAAAGTATGGAAACTTTTTTTATCTTATTATTATCATTGCAAACAAAATTACCTAAATAATTATTAATGCATATTTCTATTTATTTCTATCAATATATTATAAGCTATTTTATATTATTAAAATTCTATTGGGCTTATATAAGAATAATAGCTTGGATTGAATTAGCTGATTTAATTTTAATTCTTTCATTCAAACTATTTTATCTTAAGGATGAGATTAGTGAAAAATTTTCTTTGTAATGAAGCTTTATTTAAAAAAATGAAGTGTAAAGAGTGTCTAGTAATTTTAAGCTTAATTGATTTTAATAACTTACTTTAGGCAAATTTTTCTCTCATATTCACGAAAGAAAATTTCTAAATAAAAAGGTAAAATTCATCGTGCTTTTTCCATCTTTAGCTGAAAACTTTTAAAAAGGATTTAAAACTTTAAGTTTATAGTCTTAGAAGAGAGTTTCACAACTAATTTCAATTTGATCTTGTCCTCTCCCAAACTAAAGGTTTGCATAGGATTTCGTTAACACACCATCCTCATCTCCTTCACAAATCCATTTGTGCTTTTGATTTCTACTTCATCTGTTATTCTATTCTTTTTTCTTGAGTTATAAAATTTCCTATAAATTAATCCTGCTCCTGTTGGTAAAAAGCAGAAAACATTTTCTAAGGATTATTTTTTTAATTTCAATTTTCTTTCAACATCTTTTTCAACAATAGTTCTTCTAACGAATATAGCATCAAACCTAATGATAGAAATTCATATTATTATTATTATTCGGATAGAAAAAAAGATGTCAGAATTCAAAGCAGGAGTCTTCATTACTTTAAAAAGGCAAGAGTTAGCAACATCTTAGAGAAGCTAGAACCAAGAAAAGAGAACCAACAGAGTCATCCATCAAATCGAATCCCACACTTCTGAAGAAAAGCCTAGGAAATAGACTAAAAGTATTATGCGCTCGGAAGTCTCCAATCTCACTACAGAGTAGTAAATAAGCTATGATTAACTGCTTAAAGTGATACCGAACCTCCAGGAAGAGGCCAAAAAGTTGAAGAAAGACAATAAGAAGTTAATGGAATAACTTGAAATTACAGAGGAAATAGAATCGAGACTCATGACCTAAGAAAGAGGCCTTAATGCATTTGAAACATTTCACAAGACCAGAATATTTAATCACAACACTAATAATAGAAGCGGAAAGAACTGATAAACAAAATAGAAGTAATAGAAGAAAACCGGCAAAGATCGCAGAGTTAAATGGATTTACAAGAATTAGGAAATGACCCAATGATAATCGAAGGGAAAATAGAACTAAAATAGAAGCAAAAAAAAAGCTATTATTGTAACTTTAGAACGCATCTGTGGAAAAGGTGCTAGAAATTTCAAACCTTTAAATAAGAATACTGAAACCAGTAAGAAGTCGGAGAATATAAATAAGATAAAACTACAATTAAAGCTAAAAAGAGAAAGAGAAAGAAAAAAGAAAAAAATTATATAGCAACAAATTTGAAAAAATATACAAGATCAAAGATGACATTCATTATCTAGTCGAAAGGATACCTCCGTGACAGTATATATAGCAAGGAAGATATTTATAGAAACATTTAAACTTTTATATTAAGCCTCTAGAGTAGTAGAGGCTGGCGGGAAAGAGGTTGAAATACTTCCAAAAATGCATGCATTTAATTTAATATTTGTATTTGAATAATTGATTGACATTAGAAATAAACTTACTACGAAAAAAGGCATTTAATTATTATACTGATTGATATAGAAAAAATGCCTGACAAATCAATCATGATTTATTATTCACGCAAATGCAAAGATTCAAAATACTATATAACTTAATTTCTACCTTCAAATCAATTTATAAATAAGTTAAAGCAAATTTGATCCTAGACTAGAAAATTTCAAGAAAAATGAACTTAAAAATGGAGTTTTCAAAGGAACATCATCAGGACTTATTTTAGCTATCACTTTTTATGATATTGTTCTCAAATAATTAGAAAAGATGAATAAATGGTATTTTAGATTTAAAATTAGTTTCAAACTAAAATGGCTTGAGCGGACGATTTAATTCTAATTTTTAGGAGTTGAAAAATGTAGAAATTAACTCTAAAAGCCAATAAGATTATTTAAACCATATTGATGACGATTAATGTATAAAAACGAATTTATGTCAATGTTAAAAATAAAATAGGAAATATTAGAATCAATACTGAGACTAAACAATCAAAAATTTAATAAAAACAATAAGTTATCTACTTAGGATATAACAATAACCACCTACACACATGTACATCATTGTTAATAACCTCTCTAAAAAAAACAAATTATTCTAAAATTAAATTGAATAAATAGAAGCATAAATTGCAAAATATTAAGAAACTTTCTTTAATCAAGGAGAAAAAATCTGGGAGCTAATGAACTGTATAGAAGATCAAAATTACGAATTGTTAATTCTTGAAAGTTAACTGATAAAAAACAGTTTAGTAACAGAAAATTGACTTTACGAAATATCTTAATCCAACTTAAAATAATCACAAAGAATGATTATAGAGGAAGATCTACATTATGAAAAGCATAAAGAAAAATAAAATAAAGAAAAAATTGATTCAAATCTAAGCAAGAGAATTGAGATGTTAGAATCAAAGATTTATCCAAAGAAGAAAGTTGCTAAGCAATATAATAAGTGTTGGAATTGTTAATCTAAATATAATCTACTAAAACATTGCAAAGAATGAAGGCTACTAAAAGCACAATGAAGAGCAAAGAACCTGAAGAAACCTAAATAAGCTTTGAATTACTGAACGAGGCGTTTATAAAAAAAATTACTCATAAGAAACTAAGAGATTCCTTCGTGGTTAACATCCATTTATAAAAAATGTCGTGAAATACAACCAGGAAAAAAAATTTGTCCGCTGATACCTGATTGAAAGCCCAGGGTACGCAAATCTTTATTTTACATTTAATTAAATAGTAATAATAATTCAAGCAATCAGAAAACTCATGAGCATATCTTAGTACAGTTGAAATGAACTATAATACATTGATTTTAACTGATTACCATTTGAGGATATTACAGCTAAACGCTTCTTTAAATTTCATAAAAAGATAAATAATTTATATTAATTAGAAAAAGCCAAGATTACATTTTTGAAAATGTTAAATTCACATAATTGCTTGAAACACGCAATAGAAAAAACTTAAACATAAGAAGGATCTAAAGAAATTAATTGCATACTATAAAATTAGCTTAAACTAATTCAATGAACTAAATGACAGTAAACTAAGATAGGATATAGATGATTCTATAAAAAGCAAATTTCTAAAAAAGGAAAGAATAAATAAAATGAAAAGACATGACAAGACAAGAAATATAATAAGACATGCCAACGACAATAATAATTTAATACAGAAGAAATTTTCAAAAAATAACGAATTTTATATATAATAGTGAAAATAAAAAGAAAGTTAAATAATATTGGAATTTCGCACATAATTATTATTCTTTAAATAAGACTTACAAGAAAGACATATAGACTAAGAAAGTACTAAATGTTAATGCGGAAAATTGGAAAATCATAATCACATATTTAAATGCATATTTAATAACTAAACTATAACAAATAAAAAGATAAAATTTCACTAAGAAAAATAAAGGAATATAATTAAATAAAAATAAACGGAATAACAAGCAAAAATAAAAAAATTGGAAAAAATAGATTAAATAACGCAAAATTAATTAAAAGAAATAGATCAAACATGAAATTAATTATAAATGAAAATAGAAACTTTCAACAATGAAACAGGAAATATTTGAGTAAAATAAGATGAATTTTTTTTAACTTTTAAGCAAATTAATCCTTTCATTAATTTTATTTTATTTTAGATATATTTATTTTTAATGAGAGTTATAAATGTTTTAATAAGAAGTTTTCACTCAAATGCGATCTCCTGTTCTGATTAAAATTTATCTTTCATATTTTAATCATTTTTCTCAAAACTAGCTTGTAAGCTTTCTTAGTCTGAGGTTTGATTAATAATATCCTCTTATCTCCATTTAAAATTATTTAAATCTAAGCTGAACAAATTAAATCCATCATATACTAAAACTTATTTTTTCCCTTCATATTCAAATATGATTGGATTTTAGTTGCAAGTTCAACCTTCGTATAATTAACCAACTTCTTTAAATGGTTCATTTTCTTTTTTTAGTTAAAATTCAAAAGTAGCATCTAAGAAAGGCCCAAAAAAATAAATTTTGTTTGAGTATTCAAACAGACTTATTGCAGAGCCCTTAGGTAGTATTTAAGCTAAAGTTTTCCATTTTTGTTAATAAATATCAAATATTTGCACGAATGGATTTCCTATAAAGCTTTCAATAATTCCTCCAAGAACGTAAATACTTTTTTTTCTCAAAAAGCATCCAAAATTCTTGACCGCCGTTGGAATATCTTCTATTTCTTTAATTTTTTTTGTGGAAAAGTTGTAAGTCTCGCATTTTTATTGATCTGTTTACTAGTCTATATTTCCAGAGATAATGTATAAGATATTTTATTACTTATCCAGAACCATTCCATGGTTGTTTCTGGGGTATTTTATTTAAGTTTCAAACTTTATTTAAAAGTCATTTGTACCTAAAATTTAAAGATTCCTTTTACAATTGCTATTTTTACCTCCAGATATGTAAAAAAAATTATTCCCTGCAATATAAACAGAACTAAACTTATCCATTTTGATTTGAGGGATTTCTCTTACTTACTTATTTAATGTAAATGTAACTCCATTAAAAGTTATAAAACTATTTTAATTTTTTATAAAACAAACAGTATCAAAATTTTGATTGATCTTCATTTTACTAAAAAAATTTGTACTTGGTTGACTTTATTAAGTTTGAGGTCCAGTCTTAACCTCGTTTGGAATTGACCGAAATGGCTAATCTTCTTTCCTTTCTTCTATTTTATAATTTTTTTCTATTTGTTTAATTTATTTTACAAAATCTTTACTAGATATACGTTACTTATAATCATAAACAAAGCACCCTTCCAATAGTTCTTTTAATTCTTTACATTATTCTATTTGGTCATTAAATGCTGGATGCTATATTTAATCGACTACAAGTGATTAAACATCTAGTTTACTCAATTTGGGCCATAGAAAAGTTTCTGTAATAATTTCAACTGCAACACATGCTAATGCTCAAATATCAGATTCTTTATAGAATTTATGATTAAAGCATTCTGGTGCTCACCATCAAGGGGTAGATCTGCCTTAAGAACTGAAACTAGTATTAATACCAATTCAAAAATCACAAATAGCAGGTTTAAAGTAATCATTTATCGCAATATTGGGAGATTTAATATCTCTATGTATAATCTATTATTTATGTATCTCTTCTATTCCCTATCCAATCCTTCTGATAAGTTTAAGCTTACGATAAAATTTAATATCATTGGGCATTCCTTTAAACAGCTATCCATCCCTAATAACATCGAATAAGCTTCCTCTTTCGAATAATTTCGTAATTGTACATAAAATAAACTCATCTTAATCCTTTAAATCAGTAACTATGCCTTAAAGGGATAAAAAATATTTGTGATGTATTCTTAATAAACTTCAGCATTCATTATAGAAATCTTTTATTTAGTCTTAAGTTTATTAATTTCTCGTCCCTATTATTTTAAGAGCTCACTCTCTATTATCATATATTAGTTTATATACTGTTCCTCCTCCTCCTCCACCTAATCTTTTAAGTTTATTAAATTCCCTATTACTCGGAAATAATTTTTCATAATCTAAAATTCATATTTCTCTCTAGGTTTGATATGACTTTTCTTGAACTAAATCTAAAACATCCTTAATCGTAGGATTTTTAATTTTAATATCCTCGACCATTTATAAATTATAGTTAAAAAATTAAAAAATAAGTTTATTTTATTTAAAAGCAAAGCTTCTTCATTTCTATTTATAGCAACCTTACAGCCATATAAAACTATCTGTAGTCTTTAAAGAAAATAAATCTAAATCCTACTTTAACGATTTGATATCACTACTAATATATAGATAATTCCTACCTCTATAGACCTTCTTTTTTGTATTTTAGGTAATTATTTTTTTAAATATAGCCAGATTAGATTTAAGTTGTTGTGTATAATAATTAAATTTAAGGTTAGATAAGAACAATCTTATTAGCTTTCATATTTAATTTATGATCATAATATTTTGCTAGTATAGTAATAGTCATTTATTATCTTCGCCTTTAAACTAACTAATGAAAATAGCATAATAATCTTAATTTAGTTTTACATGCTTGATAGATCTTTTTAGTTCTGAAGCAAAGCCTTTTATTCTTCCTTAGGTATATTATTATAAAAGAAACTTAGATTTTAAGTACTTATTTTAATGAAATTTTTGAAATGATTTCTTTTATTTCCGTTTTTGGAATTTTCAATTTAGAGTCATAGTAAAAAGTAAGTTTCCATTAGGCTAGTTAAAGCAGACTTAGAATTTTATTACTTTCGCTTGCTTTTTTAATTTTAAAGTGGCTTAAGAAGTTACCTTATTAATTTGGTTTGTTGAGTATACCATTTTAAGATTAAATTGATGCTTGAGATTTAGAAATGAATTAAGTGCTTATTCATTAGATTTAATTTCCCTCATCTAACTTTCAATGCATATATCTTCTTTCCTTTCCTATACCCCTTATAGATATTGAGAACACTAAACCCATAATTTAAATAAGCTCTTGATAAGAGCAATAGATACCTACTTTAACTAATATCAAACCAAATACAAGTACACAATATCCCTAATCAATATCAAGCTATTATAGCTAAATATTTTTCTACTCATTTGCTGTTTCTTATTTACACTTAAATCTAAGCTAATGACTCACTAAAATGCTTAAAAGCCTATTCATCTTATATAAAAACAGCTAGCTTAACATCACTTTTTCCTTTAAGACTAATCAGTCTCTTTTTCTTGCTTAGTTCACAATTTTTTTCTATTTAAGTCCTTTTATTAACTTTCTTATTAATGAATACTTTGCTTATAAAAACTCAGACTGAGAGCTAAGTATTATAAAAGGGTAAATCACGATACAAGTTTCATAAGATATTTAGATATTCAAAGATAAAGCTGAGTATCTCCTAAGAAATAAAGTAGATTACCTATTAAGATAGTAGTAATAAAGGGTTGTAAGGAAATATAAGGAAATTAAATAATTAAATGAGTTATTTGATTTAGGATATGGAAGGCGTTTAAACAAGCTAACTTGAAAAGAAATATATCTCTCTAAAAAATCCCTAAATTACGGATATATTTAGTCTGATAAATGAGTGAAGAGAGCTGACTAATAAGGATATTTTACTCTTAGACTATAATGAGTTAATTCCAGATAATGCTACTATTAATTAATTAGAAGTATTAGGGAAAGGAGGATAAGCACAAGTCTATAGAGTTTAATATAATGGATAAGACTGAGCTCTTAAAGTGATGACATAGATAAACGGATTAAACAAAAATGAATTAGTTAAAAGTTTCTATAAAGAATGCGCTGCAATGCTATAAGTCAATCATAAGAAAGTACTGACTCTTCAAGGAATAGCATATGATACAGAAAATGAAAACAATTATATTTTATGCACTTTAACTAAATACTTTAAAAAGGGAAACTTAAAGTAAATTATCGAAAATAAGGAACTCTTCAGAGATGTTTAAAAAAAATTAAAGCTATATAGAAAAATTAAGCTTCTGTATTAGATTAGTTAAGGAATCAAAGCTATACATGATGTGAAGTTAATTCATAGAGACATCAAGTCACTTAATATACTGCTAGACGAAAATTATAAGCCTATAATAGCTGATCTTGGGTTTGTAAGTGAAAATAAAATATCATGAAGTTCAAAAATGAAAGGTACTAAGTACTGGTTTGCTCCTGAGTGTTTCAGTTCTAAATTTGATGATAAATCTGATATCTGGGCCTTAGCTTGTGTAGGAGTAGAAATATTTACAGAGAAAGACTTATGAAACGTACAAGAAGACTAAGATCTAATATCTCTGATATGTGATTAAAGAAAAATACCTGACTTCAATGAGGAAATCGAAGAATGCTAAGAACTAAAGCAAATTTTATTAAAAGCTTTTTCTTATCTAGCCAAAGATAGATGTGATATCAACCAATTTACTTAGTAACTTAGATAACTAAAACAAAAACTTAAAGCTCAAGAACCTTCATAAACTATTTAGACATCTTCTCTCCATTCTGAAAATTAAATGAGATAAGCCAATAATTAAATGACAAAAAGCATATAAGAAGAGCTTCTGTTTTTTGCAGGTCTTTGGTTCATCTTAATACTACTTTTCATATTTATTTCCGGAAGAAATATCTTAAAACCAGTTGATTAGTTAAATATTTGGAATAAAATTTAGCAAGATCAGACTTACCAAAAAAAAAAGTAGATTTAGATAATCCTATTTAAGCTTTACTGAAACAGTATCATGTTATAAACGTTTGATTCATATTTAGAGATAAAAATACAAGAACAGTGAAGTGATGAATATTATGATGGTTAGTCAAAACCTTATTGACTGCATGATTTCAATTTACAGAAAAGATAGATTGACTAAGTCTTAAAAAGTCCCAAGTTATAAGAAAAATAATTAAAATAAATTGAAGATTGTAAGCGAAAAATTAAGAAAAAAGCTGATTTAACTTAAAATGCAGGTGATAAAGAACTACCACTTTAAAAAAACTTCACTAATATGTACATTTTCTGAAAAGAGCTCGTTGGATTAAAAATAAATTTTCCTCATAATGAGTTAGAATAAAGGAATTAACTTTAGAAATAGATCTTATAGAATGAAAATTTTGAAGTGTCATTCGAAAATGTTAACGAATTTTTCATTGAAGTAAAAAAATAATGAATTCTCGAATGGAGTAATCAAGATTGACTGAGATGAGAATACTGAACTCCTTTAGGAGGACCAATTTTCACTTTAGAATCGATCGATTTTCTACAAGTATTAAGAAAGAGTATAGTGGAATCTTTTATTGCGCAAAACAAGAATATTCTGAATTATTATTTTGATTCAAGACAAGGTGTATATTACAACTGAAGCAACTCTAACTCTACCTTAACCCATTAATTTCATAGCTTTTAAAAGGATCAAATAAATATAAAATCTTTTGTCTTTACAAGCTAAATTTCATTTTTTTAATCAAGACTAAAACAACTTAAGATCATACCCAACCATATAAAAGTAACTAATTTACATCTTTATTTTTGCTGTTAACTTAACTCTTGCTGAGTTAGGTAAAGCATAATATTTAAATATGAATTTACATGAAGGGATAGAAAATAAACAGGATGAAAATCTCAGAAATTAAATAGAAGTTAAATTTAAAAGTTAGAAGGGAATGTTTATTTATACCAGAAGAACCGAGATAAACTTTGACTTTAAGGATTTTTTTTAATATATAAATTCAAAGCCAAAAGATTGTAAATTTTTTGGGCTGGAAAAATAAGTTCTATCACAAGATGAAATCCTAGTTACACGCACTGATAAAAACTTAAATTAGCGAAAATCTGGTATTAGAAACATTTATACCAATCAAAGTTTAAAGTGAAAAGGAAAGATGAAATTTGATTTATTTGTTCAAGTAACTAAAATTAATTTTCCTAACTTTAGAAAGATTTATTTAATCAGTCTAAAATGAAGCCAAAGTTTTTGATTATAAATTACCTTATAATTTTTATAAGATGATTTGAGAAAAAAAAAAGATATAGCTATGAACCTTAGAAATTGTTTAGTTATAGTTTAGTATCTTAATAAAGCAGATTAGAGTAAAAAATGTAAAAGTGATCTATATACCTTTAATTAAAAGCTATTCATTCTAAAAGTAAATAGCTTAATCACTATGAGTTTAAATAATTTCAATTATCAGACTTTTTTGAAAATCTTGTAAACAAATATAACCATTAGCGTATTGTTGTCTTAGATTATGAGAAATCAAAGTAAAATCAATTTAGAATGTCTAAAATTAGATTACTGAGTAATAATAATTTAGTTCCTATTTAATGAAGTGACAATTAAGCAGAAATGAGATAAAGATGATGATTTCTCTTTATCTTTTTTTTCAGATTATAAACTTAAATTTTCCTCTGCTGATTCTATAAATACTTCAATAGACTTTATTTATTATAAAATCAATGAATAAATAGCAAAATCATTCGCGACAAATAAAGGACTAAAACAGGGAAGCATAACGTCGCCAAGACTATTTAACTTAATAATAGCAAGACTTCTCCATAGCTTGGAAGATTAAAAGCTAGGAATTACGATAGACTTTAAAAACTATGAGGGATGAACACAAGAAATATATGTAGGATGTTTTGCATATGCAGATGACCTAGCCTTAATAAGTGAATGAGAATAATTAGAGGAAGTAATCAAAAATTTAACCTCATGGGCAGAAAAATACAAACTGGAAATTGCAGATAAAACAAAATGAATGATATGAAAAGCAGCAGAAAATAGAAACTGAGAAAATATAGGCAATACTATTGAGGTGGGAAACTTAAGAATCGAAAGAGTAACGTCCTTTTAGTACTTAGGGCATATAATAGAAGAAACCATCAGCTTTGAAAAACACATGGAGAACAGACTAGAAGCAGCATAAAAGATGTAAACATTAATACCGGGTAAAATAACAATGAATAAGGGATTAACACCATATAACGCAGGTATAATGATAAAAACGTTCGTAAGCTCAGTATTCAGCTATGGGACAGAAGTTATCCCATATTGTGAATAATTTGTAGGAAAATAAGTGATGGAACAATTAGAAATAATATAGAGAAGATCTTTACGAGCAATCATAGATGCCCCTTTCTAAGTGTAAAATGAGATGTTAGAATACGAGTTACAGTTTATGAAATTTAAACATTACCTATGGCAGAAAACGCTGAGATTAAGAGGCAGACTAATAGGTAACTAAGGAAAAGCAGTAGATGGATTAATGTTCGACCTAAGTAAAGAAGAGAACTTTATTTTTGAACAATACTGCACGACAATAAAATTAGAATTAAAAATTGAAGACAAAAATATATCTATAGATGATGGTAATAATAATCAAAAAGGCAAGAAAAACATTAATCGTGCAATTTGAGAACATAGAGTATACATAGAAGATAGAGAAAGAATGGAGTAAATGACAACAACTCTACAGTATAGAAAAACATGATTTGATGAATATGTAGTAGGACCACCCAACTTCCTGAGATACAATAAAAATAGAAAAGAAGAAATATGCTACATATTTAGAATAAGAACGAGATGTAATGGGAGCCAGGATTGTTAAAAGAAAGACACCTAGTTGCGACAAGCAAATGCCCTTTCTGTAATGATGCAAGAGAAAACGAAAGGCATATCATAGAAAAATGCTCATAATACAAAGAAAGTAGATAAATATGTATTAGAAAGTTAAGAACAATAGGAGTAGAAAGACAAGGAATGGAACTATTTGATATAATATGAGGTACGGCAATTTTCGAAAAATTCATTAGAACCTAAGAAGAGTAAAAAAGAGCGAAAACTGACTTGATAATAAAAGATTATATCAAAAACATATTAGAAAAAAGAAAAAAAAGATACTTAGAAAAGAAAATTGAATGAAAAAAAGAAATAGGAAAAGATTATAGAGCAGGAAAAGGATAGTTTTTATGAGTTTATAAAAGCTTGATTAAGAAGAAAAGAATTAGAAACGAAAATTAGCAAAGTATGTAAAAAAAAATAATGGACGCTTGTAACAAAGAATCAATAAAACGTAGATAGATAGAAGACAGAAGAACAAGAGATATTGAAGAAGAAAATGATGAAGATATGGAACTAATAAGAGAAGAATTTTTATTACCTGAAGGTTTACTTGAAGAAATAGACATGTATTGAAACATTTATTAAAGAGCTGCGCACCAACGAGGTGCTACGCGCTCTATAGTCAAATTTATTTATTTATATAAAAAAATGGATAATTTCTTGCCAAAAATCTTTTCTAAACAGGATCCATAGCAATCAAATTACGATTAGCATAACATACACAAAGACTCAAAATTATGCAAAAGGAGAATTTTAAATTTTTAAGAAACGTATATAGCTAGAAGGAAAAATCGCATACCTAATGTCTAATACATATATACTAAAAAATGAAAATTCATAACCATTCAATCTGAATTGAACAAATGGAAGTCAAATAAAATCAATTAGCAGAATTGACTGAAAGCTTATTTCTAAAAAATATAACAACTAATGATTCCATGGATGTGGAACTGAATCTGCAACAAGCAAAAATTCTGATAGTTAAGAATAGAAAGTAATGCTGAAATTGCAGGAAATATGGTCATATTTTAAAGATATGCTAAAAATTCTAATAAAAATAAAAATTTTTAAATTCCAAAAGTCTCATTCTCATATTTCTTAATTAAAATAGATTTTTTTCATTGCAATTATATACTTAATTATAACTTTTTTTGCAATAGAGATCTAAATTATTTTTAATAAGGTAGACTTATTTCTAAATATTGGATATTTGAAAAAAAATGTTTATTTATCTAGTTAAATTTTATTTTTCTCACTTATAATGCTTCTACAGTAATTAAATGCTTCCATAATTGATATCAATTATTTTTTGTGTGTTCATTCGAAATTCTTGCTAGTTTCATCATTAATTCATGCAAATAATTTGCAGATTTTGATAGAAGAATAGGATCATCTACCTTCTTCTGCAAGCGAAGTTAAGACTTAAGTTTTAGTCTTTAAATCAAAATAAGTTATTTTTACTTTGCAAATATCTAGCTATAGTATTCTAGTTCAATAAAGCTAAAAAAGTCCATGCAAACTTCTTTACAAATCTAAATTGCTGTATATCATGTTTTAGTATTCCTTCTATCTATAATAAATCCTGGCTTAAGGTTTTAAAGAATCATTCTAATACTTTAATAGTTCAGTATATGTTTGACTTTATAATTTTATTTAAAAAAGTTCTTCTATCTATTTAATCAAACATTTTTTCCACATTTATCAATATTGCGATAAATTTAATCTTTCCTTCATCATTTTTGATAGCTATTAATGATCTTGTGCATCACACAAATCTAAAGACGTTAATCTAATATCATTGTGTAAAGTAATCAAATTTCTCTTGAAATAAATAAAAATACAAAATTAAATGTTTGGCTTTCTTGAGGTATTGCAACCTTTTTCTCGACAACCTCTAGATTGCTCTAGAGGCTAAACCATTAATCATTAAAGTAACTGTTCGCCTTCTGACTTAATTGAAGTTTTAAATGCATAAAATTTCCGTTCCAGCATGTTCGTTTCTTTCATTGTTCTTTTTCCTTGATTTCTCTCCTTTGAATAATCTGAGTTGAGAATTGATTTTCCAGATTTTTCCATTTCCGATGAGAAGAATTCCATCGCTCACTACTTCAGTTGCTATTAGTTAACATTTCTCCAGATATTCATTCTTATTTTTTCTATTTGGGATATTTTCGCCATAAATGTCAAGTGTTGTTGCAAATGTAGCATCTTTTTATTGCTCTAGGAAATGTTTTTTCTTGTTTCTCTATTTCATTGGAGTTCCTTATGAAGGCTTCTACAGGTTTTCTTCTATTAATTTGAGTCTTTAATCTAATTTTTCTCAGTTTTTCTCGTTTTACTATTGCATTATTCAAATATCATTTTCTAAACTTGCAATTTACTCATAAACTCCGACTTTAGCTCTTCGTTCTACCATATGGATTTCATCATTATTTTCATGATTTATCAATCCTGACTTAATACAAACGTCTCTTCTTTCTGGGAGTTTAATTTCTCTTCGAGTTTTTTTTATGTTTATAATAAGTTTAATAATCAGCTGTTTCATAAACTAAGAGTCCGTTTATTCTATTTTCACATTGTATAAATCATAGGTAATAGAATCTATATTGAATTATCGTAATTTACCTTCTTCGTTTATTTTTTATTTTATCATTATTATTTTTATTGATTCAGTTGAGTGATCTCTTTTTTTAGTTTTCAATGGAGGTTTGAGTGTTGAACTAACTTTTCTGCTCTGACTTTTTATCTCAAATCTTACTTGTCTTTTGATGGAAGATAACCGCTTTATTTTAATTTGTAGGAGTTAGTATTTTTATAAGTTCTTCAATCTATTAGATGTTCTGGTTAGTTTTATTAAGAAGAGCATTAAGTTGAAGAAGACGTGGTGAGAATATGTGTTTCTAGTTTTCTCTCTTATTCTGAGGAGGTGGTATAAAAACCCTTCTCGAAGCTAGCCATTTTATATTATATTATAGAGGCTAAATAATAAAATTTAAATATTTCTACAAATATCCTCCTTGATCCATACTGTCACTGAGGCATCCATTCACCTATATTGATTTGTATCTTTGATCTTGCCTATATTTCCAAATTTATTGAATATAATCTTTGTCTTTTAGTTTAAGTTGCTTTTGTATCTACTTTCTATTCCCCAACTTCTTCTACTAGTTTTAGTATTTTGATTTAAAATTTTGAATTTTCTAGCATCTTTTCCACAGATGCGTTCGAGAGTTACAATAATAGCATCTTTTTGCTTCTCGTCTAGCTCTAAATCTTGAGTATTTTCAGCTTCGATTTTCATTGGGTCATTTCTTTATTCTTGTAGGTCCATTTAACGCTGCAACTTTGCTGGTTTTTTTCTGTTTTTTCTATTTTGTTGACCAGTTCTTTCTGCTTCTATTACTAATGTTATGATTAATTGTTCTGATCTTTTGAAATGTTTCAAAATGCATTAAAGTCTCTTTCTTAGGTAATGAGTTTTGATTCTATTTCCTCTACAGTTTCAAGTTTTTCCATCAATCACTTATTATCTTCCTTCAACTTTTGACCTCTTCCTGGAGGTCCAGCATTATTTTAATCAGCTAATCGTAGCTTATTTAATATTATATATTGAGATTTAATTTTTCTAGTATATTATATTTTTAGCCTATTTCCTCGGCTTTTCTTCAGAGGTGGGAGATTCATCCCGATGGGAGACCTTTTAGGTATCCTTTTCCTGGTTCAAGCTTTTCTATGATGTCGTTAATATCTACTTTTTCGGAGCCGCAAAGAATCCTGTTTTGAATCCTGATATCTTTTTTTCCTTTCAAAAATCAAATTTTATAATCTTTTTCTTCTGTTTTATGGTATAATTTTAGAATATTAATATTAGATGAGTAGTTGTCTCCTTTCCACTCCTTTTTACTTCCTAATTTTTAAATATTAGAATAATCCAATATTTATTTAGCTCCCAAAGAATTCTTCCAAGCTCTAACATTGTGTATAAAAATGAAACATCATCATAAGCAAGTTTCCAGCATATTTCAACAGTTCTTTCTTTTATTCCTACTGGTCCAGCTTTTTTTCTGCTTGGAATTTCTCTTATAAATACTATAATTTCTTCTAAAGTAAAAATTTAAAATCCTTATTATCATAAGAGTGGATAATCTTCAATTCCTTAAATTTTATATCATTCTTTCTCCATTTTTTAATTATAAAATGGATTTTTGAGTTTACTTAGATATTTTCCTATAAATATATCCTTCTTGACCTATTTATGTATTTTAGCTTCTTAATTTATATTAATTTTCTTTTCTAGAATTTAGAATTTTCTTAGCTTCTTCATTAAGAAATATCTTAATTTGCTTTATTTTTATTTATATGAATGTGCTTTCATTTCTTTTCCAAAGTTGTTTGGTGTTCATGAATATTGGTTACATAATATTTTATACTTCCAAATTAAGTGTAACCTTTATTATAGTGCAAATAGAATGGAATCTAAGAAATAATAGACCTCTATTAACGAATATTTTTAACTGAAAGAATAACAAGCTAATCTAGTCGAATAATCATCATAAAAAGGTTAAATTAAGTTTGTAGTTTTAAGAATTTGCCTAATACATTGGTCGGTCTCTTCTTAAACTAAAGGACGGCTTAAGAATTCATTAGTCTGCTATCCTTATCCACTTCTCCAGCCTTCGTTATTATTTGTTTAATTTAGTTTTGAGTTTCAGTATTTCTTCTTGTGTATCTTTCCGGATCTTGCAGGTCAAATATTGAATCATTCTTTTGTTCTAGAAACTTCTTTTCATAAATTTATTTATTTTCCTTATATATATGATATCTTTACCAGCACCTTTCCTTTTGATGTGATTTTTTACAATCTCAGCATCTTGGTCTTCTTAGTTGTTGACTTATCCAATTTACGAATCATAGATCAGTATTAGATTCAATGTCTATCAGTATGGATTATGCTTACACCATAATTTTTTAATTAAATTCTGGTTGTTATGTTTGCTATTCTTAAAGTTATTTCATTTGTTAATGGAAAATCTAGAGATCTGATTAAAAAAATTAGGGGATTTCCTGAAAATGTTAGGTAGTTTGATTCAGTTTGTCACTCCTTTATTATTAGATTGAATTTATGGCTTGCTCTACTACTGAGAAATCATAATCTATTCTTTGCTGCAATTCATTTAAAGTGATCTCTATTTATTCTGTTTTTTATCTATGTTGCTTTAGTTCCAACTGTGCATTAGATAGTCTCTATTGAACTGATTATTCAAATGCTTATTTTTCTTAATCTTAATTCGATGATCATTCAGTTAGATTACACTTCTCTTCTTGTTTTTTTGTGAAAGTATTACCAGAGGTCTATTATTTCTTAGGTGCCATTTTTTCATATCTAATAAGACTAAGATTATACCTTAGGTATCCTTTGTATAATCAGTGCAGCAAAGGATATCAAATATATAATATGAGCTAAAGCAGCTAAGAGTAAGAGTAGAAAAATTGAGGGCAATGCTAGATGGATTGATTCAATAACTGGGTCTATTATTTCCAACCATACAAGTAAGTAGTGATAAGCTTCAAGAGTCAATGGTAGCTAAATTTGAAGATATTGACAAATAATTCGATGAAGATGCTCAATTATTTTAATTCCAATTCTCTAGATTCTAATATGGAATTAGAGAACTTTAAGTAAAGTAAGAATAATAACAGCTAGATGCTTAAAAATTTCGAGATTGGTAATCAAGCATTCCAATGGAAATCAAACCTGAATAATAATAAGAGATCAATAAGATAAATTACTATCGTAGAAAGATCAGGTGCTATATGTGTCAGAAAAACCACTGCTGAAGAAAATGCTGGAAGAAAAATGAAATTGAAAGAACTAATAAGAATTAAATATTAGACGAACTTTTCTGCATTTGACTAACAAGAACTGGATAAATAATGGAAAGAATTTTAAAACTCAAGAAATCAAGAATAAAACAACAAGTGAAATAGAAACTAGAAGAACAAATGGTTTTTGGATGGGAGATAAAGATGGCGAACTAACGAAGTCCTACACAATCCTTTAGTTCGGGAAAGAGCGGAATTAAGTTATTTTTGAAGATCTCTTCTAAGACTCTAAACTTAATTTCACCTCTTTTTTTATAAGCAGTATAATCTTTTAGTTTCATTATATTCCTCAATGAAATCTCAATTAATTTTGTTATAATTTGAATCTGGAATAAACGATCCTAGTTTTATCTGTATATTTTGTTTTATTCTTTCATTATAATCTTAACGACTTTCTTCATCTATCTAAAATATTTTAAAGCAAGTTCCAAAAAGCAATCTTAAAATTGCTAACTTTCTATTATTCTTATAATCTGCTAATTTTATCTTTTATCTATTTATTTTTACCTAAAAAATATGTGGTTTAATAAGATCAGTAAATAAACAGATATTCTGTAAGTGAAATTTGTAAATTAATTTATATTCAAATGTTTTTTTAACATAATCACTGCAAATTTTTCTTCTCTTTGTTGTATACATATATGCTATTACTATTATCTTTCACTATCTCTTGATCATTATAGACTTTGAAATTAATATTTTCAGAATTATCCTATTAATTTCTTAAAGAATCTTATGGTCTTCCCTTGATTATGTGAATGATCATAAAATTAATTTAATAAACGTTAAGATGTTTATAAACGTGTGGGGAGCCAAACACTGAGTATTATTTTAGCTAATTATGCCCTTTATTTTTTCTCGCGAGGTAATTTGCTTATTTAATTAAGTTGAGTAGATTAGATTTTGGAAAGGATAATTGGAGTCTAATCTTACACAATGTCAGCATTGGATTAAAGAGTCGATGATGATTTAGTACTGCCTAAAGATTAGGTGAAGAAGATTAATCCTCAAACATAGTTTCTCGTGAGGATATTTTGGATTGTACTCTGGCTTTTGGAATCCAAAATGAATTTTTTAATTTCGTAAATACATAAATTCATAATACACACTTCTGAACTATTTATTTCCCTTTAATGAATTCACTTTTTAATTTCTACGATAATTTCAGAGATCCAGTAGTTCTCTACTTTATTTATCTCCTTTGTATTGAAGCAAGATATAAGTTAAAGACCTATACACAGTATTAGGATCTTTAAATTAGACTCTTTAGATAAACTCTATTCTAAAAAAGTTGTTCATTTAAGTATTTTCTTGCTTTATAACAACATCTTATGATTATAAGTATAGCTAGCATTCCTTTCTCAAAATACAATAATACCATATCTCATCTCTTTACTATTTTCTTTTTGCATGGACATATGAATTGAGAATATTACTAGAAGTAAATATCTTAAATTTAGAGATAAAGCACTGATTAATAGTTTTAGAATATACAAAAGAAGCAATAATAATCCTCATCTCATTTATATAGGTTGATTGTTTTTTGCTCTCGAACTAGCTAAATTGATTATTTACATTGCATGCATTCAATAATTAAATACTTTAACTCATTAAGTCTAAGAATGGCGAAAGTAAGATTTTTAATTGTTTGATTATACCTTTAAACTAAGAGAAATTTCTAGTTGGATCTAAGAAATTGAAAGAAACGTATATATAAGATTTTCCCGCTTTGGTAAGGGTTTGAAATCTATGGTTATAGTGTATATGATAATTACTTTTGGTAGTTCCTGTTTTAAGAAAATGATCAATGTAATTTCTCCGTTATGTCCATAAAAAGGCTTTCGGAGAAAGTAGCACATATGATTTTAGCTATTCTCGAGCATCTAAAGTTAATCATCATTATTTCAAATACTTTTACTAACCTTCTTGATCTTCCTATACAATAAGAAGATAACTAGAGTATGCAAGTCATAGCAAAATTATAGAATTTAATCCACTGGCTAGCTACTTTCTTTTAGTTCGGTACAAAGAGTTTATATTTCATGTAAATAACTTAGCAGTTAAATATTCTATATTTAAGGAGAAAAGAGACCTTAAATAATAAAAAGTTATAAAGCAATTAAAAATAATTTTATATCATAACTTTCTTAAGTTTAATGAAAATGAAAATTAAGCTAAATCTACTTCTATAAAGAAGATTGGCATAACTATGTTTCTTAACTAGACTAATATCATTAAAAAAACATAGAAAATTAAACTGTTCAACAGTGCCAATCTGGACACCGTTTAAAATAAGTTGTTTTATCAGCAACACTTCTCATCATTCTTGACTTTCTAATGAAATTATCTTCACTGAGGTCTTCTCAGTTTCTTTGATTTCTTGTTCTTATTATTTCAAAAGGTACTTCACATCATTTTCTTCTGTAATCATCTCCATGCTAGTTGCAATAGAGCCTCTAGAATTTTTCTTATTCTATAAGCCAAAATTTTTTCTTGAAATTCTAAAATTTTTAGCAATTCTTGTACAAATGTCACTTACTCTTACAGTAGTAGCATTTCTTCCTTATTTATCTGATTGGTTTTCGATTTATAACCTCTTTTTATTCTATCTTCATCTAGTTTGTCTAATTAATTATGTTTGTTCTAATATTCTTTTGCTTAATAAACTCCAACTCTTGTTTCTACACGATATTTCCAAGCCTTGCTGTTTCTTACCTATGTTCAGTTTAAATGTTCCAATATGCTTGGAGTTTCCTTTCTTAATTAATAATTCTAATCTCTAAGTTATCTTATCCAAGCGATAATAAGTTTCTTAGTTCTTAATTTTCCTACATAAGCACTTTAATCTCTTCCTAGAGATTGGATATCTCAAATACTAACTGTCAAAAATTGATTTCCTTTTTAATTATCTTGATGGAAGTTCTTTCCCTGTTATTATATTAGATTCCTTTCTTTTTATCACTTTAGGATGCGTTTATTATAATTATTAGGTTCTTTATTATTTTCGTTAGTGGAGAGAAGAAGACTCTTGATACTTTTTTTATGCCTGCTTTTTCTCTTCTTTGCTCAAGAAAGATTCGGGAACAAGATTTTAAGACTCCATTTATATTGAAATATGACTAGACTAGTATCATAAAATAAGATTTCTATCATTTAGTTTAAAGAAAGATATTTTTGGATCTAGATCTAGCATAAACATTGTATAAACCTTTAACTTAGGAATATCATCCCTATTATAGAAGGCTAAATAAAGAAGTCCTACAAATAAAATAGAATTTTGACAGTATAAGTTTTATTATCAAATGATATACTAATATTTCAAAGCTTAGAATCAAATATACTTCATAGGTAAAAATTCATTTGTAACCATCTAGTAGTTAAACCAAATCCTTATTTAATTATAAACTTTGATGCTTTTAGTCTTAGTTCTAAAATTAGAAATGAAAGCTAGATTTTTGAAGTCTTTATTAATAAATTGCTGATCAAGTTTATTAAGGATTTTATTCTGATTCGCTTAAAACCTTTATTTTAGAAAAGGACTAAGAAGTATAATGGATCTGGATTTAATTAAATATTCAGTAATAAAATTATTAAGAAATGGCAAGATTTAAAAATGAGAACTTAGATATGAAAAATAAATTAATTATTGCTTTAATTATTAAAGATCGTAAAGTTGTATGGAGTTACAACTTTTTTTAATAGTTATTTTAGATTCAAAACTTAATCAATTATAAATAAGTAATTAATTAATTTGATTATAGATCACGTAGAACCTTGATAGTACACGCTCTTTCAATAATAATATAAATTTTCTCGTACTTTATGTTGTCATCCTAGTTGTTTAATGAGTCACATCAGCTTCTCCAAATGAGGAATTTACTTATTAACAAGTTATTCTTGCTTTTTGAACCAAATGCTCCAGTCTTTTTGAATAAGTTACAAATAAGAATAGTAATTAAGTCATTAGCTGGTACGTTTTTCAAACGTTCTTACTGCTAGTGAGAACCTTTGGGGAGTTAGAATTATCAACTCCTAGCTTGTCCACTCTTTTCCGTGGTGGCATCAGTGTGAGATTACTCTCAATGCAATATACACTACACCAGGTTACCTACACATTTCCCCTACCGTAGCCAACATCATATTTTTATATTAACAAAATTAAATATTTAATTCAAGTCCAAATTTACACAAATTGCCTTTATAGAAAGTAAAGGTACATAATTTTGAACCTAGTATTAATATTTATTTTGATAACCAAGGAAATGCTAAAACTAATGTAGATATATTCCTAGAAGTTAAGATAGGATAGATGTAGCAATTTATTTAAAAGGGATAAAATTGAAAAATGATAATAATATGAAGGTTTTAAACTGATTTTGGTGCTTTATTTTGAATCATGCTTATAAAATAGAAAAACATGCCAGTCTACTGGTTAAACTTAATTTATGCAGTTTGATCTAAGTTACTCTAGTCTACCTTTTATATATTAATTAAATATAGTAGGTTCATCTTAAGGTTAGATGAGTATTCAAAGGGAATAGTTCTAAACTATTAAGTAAGGATGATTGGGATATAAAGTTGAGTTTTATTATATGCTTCTTGCTTATTTTTTTCATTAGCTAGTATCAGTATTTGTTTGACTTTCTTGGTATACTAAGAGAAGGTCAAGTAACTATAGAGGATCTAGCTTTAATAGATTCGCCACTGTTTTTCTTTAGAAAATACGGAACTTAAAATTTTCTTTTTCTTAGATCTTCAATTTTAGGTTATATTACTAGAAGAGTTTTCTTTAATTTGAATTAAACCTTTCAACATTAAAATCTACTAATTGGACTTAAGCATTCACCTTTCAATAATAACCACACTTTCTTTCAGGCTGTCCAAAGTGGTATTTCCGAAAATTTCGCCCTAGAATTTCTAGGATGTTTGGTGCCAAAAAGGTTCCTATTTATATGATCTAGTATTCGAGCAGTGGGTTTAAGCTGAAGTTAAGATACAAAAAGTTTAAAAATAGCTCCAAACATTTTTTAATGATTAGAGCCTTCTGTCCAAGATGAGACTGAAATTTAAGGAAATTATAAATTGGTAAAGCTTTTAGATCAAATTCAATTAAATTCAATTCAAAATAAGTTTGACTTTCGGCTAGAAGTTTGAAACATTTACGACTTTTGTAAGGTACTTCTTACTCTAATAATATATAAGCTTCCATCTGGTGATTATTGTTTTCTCTATCAGATCTTTCCATCGCTCGATGGAAAGAAAGTCAGTGCTTTGTGAGAAATCGATCTCCAGATTTTTTTTCTTATTTTATCTTACACGGACATTTCTGTTATGATGCCGTTAACTATTGCAAATGTAACATAGTTTTTTGGTATCTTTTGGTTTTAGTTATTTTTTGTCATTTCTCTATTTCCATTAGGATACTACCATTTTATTAGGATTCTTATGGGATTTATTCATGTTTTCTCCCAATCACTGTATTAATTTAATCTTGTCTCACCCAGTTCTTTTCGCCTTTTTCTTGCAAAATTCAAATTTTATTTTTCATTGTTTGATTTTGATCTCATTCGCTTACTATTTGTTGCCATATTGTATTTCTAAATTTTCTGCTAAAGTGAAGCTCATCATGCTCAATGTGGTCTTCAACTTCTTTTTTTTGTATTTGTTCTTTTTCCAATATTCAGACTCTTATTATCATTATCCATACTAGATTTAGCATCTTAGTTGGTTTCATGTTTTTTATATCCTTTTCGTCCAATTCTTTCCAATTTGTTTAGCATTAAAATCATTTATTCCTTATTATTAAATCGGTGGATTTTTTTAATTTTTTTGGGAGAGTTTCAATTTCTCGCCTTCGTTATTTTCTCTTTTCAGATATTGAATCAGGAGAGTGTCACGTTTATAGAGCTCTTTAATAATCTAGCCCCTTCTTTAACTTAATCTTCTTGTATTCCTCCCTCTCCAAAAAAATCCACCTTTAAGAGTTTCCATTTTAATCATATAAAGTTTATAGATAAAATTTATCTTATTTAAACTATTTCTCAATCAATTAACTACCTTTTAACTTAAAATTTCGAAACTAAATCTATTTTTATTCTTTATACTGTTTCCTAACGTCTGAAATAAATTCTTTATCTATCTTATTATTATAGTTGGATTGTTTAACTTTGATTTTAAATTCAATCTCAATAAAGCTCCTTTTCAGATTTTCTTTATTTTTTTATTAATTTATTGAAATTATTTAGAACTAAAGACTTAAAAATAGAAGCTTTAGAAATAAATTAAATTAAGTAGATTTATTTTTGCTTATTAAGAGCTTAATCAAAGAAATTACTTTGTTTTACTAATATTATATCAAAAAGATTTTTAAGTCAAGGAAAGTTTGAAAGTTCTCTGACTTTCAACTTCTTTATTCAGTCTACTATTGTATAATTTTTAATACTGGTGATATATCCAGTACATAGTGGTGTATGTGTATGGAGCAAACTTCTTCTATACTATTGTCCATAATTATGTTGCTGTATTATTAAAATCCTCCATAGTTCATTATTTAATATCTTCTTCAAATCCAAAACATCTTATCATTTTCAAATCTATATTAAGTTAACCTTTTATATCAATTTCAAAAAAAACTTCCTAACATCCTCCTAACCAAGAAATTGATTTTTTGTGAATGGCCCGATAATTTCATTTATTAATTCTAATCTCTTTTTTACTAATTTCAGTTGATTCTAGCAATCAATTTTAATGCACCACTGATTTTAAGATCACTTTTTTATCTAACAGCCTTTCTTTATATTTCTAATCATTGCTATGGATATTTTCTTCTCTTCTCTTCTCTTTAAATTAATAAATTTCCCTATTTTAATATGAAGCATTAACTCTAATTACCAATTTTTATTTATCCTTCATTAGTCTTTAATTATTCCCTTGCTGTTTAAGCAGAATCCTTCTCTTATTATCTTCAACTTCTTCTCCATATATTCAAGCTACTATTTTCTTTTTTTATATCAAACTTAAATTAAAAAGCTTTTATGATGCTTTTAAAAATGTTTATGGTAAATAAATCTAATTGGAATAAAAAGCCACATATGCATAAATATTTTCAAAGGTCTAGAAAATAATCAAGAATTAGAAAATAATGAAAGATGGAAACTTGATAGCTTTATGTC
Source organism: Loxodes magnus (assembly GCA_946699065.1). Lineage (NCBI taxonomy): Eukaryota > Ciliophora > Karyorelictea > Loxodida > Loxodidae > Loxodes > Loxodes magnus. Next base: position 105,660 of record CAMPDV010000390.1, on the reverse strand, counting down.
CATATGATCATGCTTTTTTTCTAATTGGGGTAAAAAATTATGGTTCCGAATAAAAAAGTATCTCCTATGATAGAAACTAGCAATTAAACAGATTTTCTTACAATTTTTATTTACTACAATCGGATAGTTGGAAGCTATGAAAGAAGCTTAAATATAAAATAAATAACTTAATCTCTATGGTTAACCATTAAAAACTGGTAAATGAATAGAACTTTAAGCAAAAATGGTACTATTTTGTAAGAGATGAAAGGTAAATTTATGATGTTGAAAGGAATTTAAGTTAAATTTTTAACCAAGGGATTAGTTAAATGGAACATACCAAACTAAACTATTGGGCATTTCAAATTCAAGAAGAGAATAAAAGCTGTTCTTAAGGTTCTCCTTAAAAAAATCAGATGTTAGATTTTGCAAAAAATACGGACATAAGGTAAATTAGGGTCAGATTTTAGAAAAATAAACTTAAGAGAGGGGAGTGAAATTTAACGTCTATTCAACATTTATTGCTCTCTGAGAGAAAGAAGCTAAAATAAAAAAATAGTATAGTCATATTAAGAAGTTCCAAAAATTATAGAAACAGTAAAAAAAATTTGAGAAATGAAAGTATGGCATTGTTTCCAATCGTTGAAAAGAGGACAAAAAAAGCAAGTTATAAGGATTTACTACAGAGAAAAATAAGAGAAAAACGAATTTGGAAACCTATTTATGAATAAAGACTTCTACAATTTCTAATTTTTGACAAACCTAATAATAGAAACATCACTTTAATATATTATTCTTTAATTAATTTTAGAACTTAAATTCTTATTTACCAGCCTTCAAACATAGCAAAATTAAATTTTTCAGTTCTAAATTAATTCACTCTTCACTTTCCAAATTTCGTTTATTTATAACATCAATTTCTATTTTTTAAAACCGTATCTTAAATACTAAAATAAATAAGCTTTAATCAATTAACTTATTTATGTTTAGCTATAAAATTTTCTTTATAGCTTACTATATAGAAAATGGTTGTTTGATACAATTAAGGTTTAAAACGCAATATTTTCATTTTTATTTAAGGATGAAAAAAAGTTACTTTTAAGCGTTTAATTTTACTTTTTACGCTTTTAATTTCAGTATAATTATTTTCTATTAAGCATTTCTTTAATTTTCGTTATAAATAGGATTAAACTTTAATCTTATATACTAAAACCACTTTGTTAGAATGAGAGTCGGTGAAATTTTTTGATGATAATAAGGAAACAAAATATGCAAAACTCTTCAAAAAACGATATAGTAATATACTATTAATTGAAGAAAGGAAGTAGGAATATCTGAGTTAAATGACTATTTAACTATAAATATTAGGCTAGCAGAAAAGGAGCTTGAAAATGCAAAGTTAACAAATGGTAAAAATAGAAAATGAAGATGCTAATTTTAGCATCAATAAGAAAAGCGTCAGTGTAATAAATGATAATATCCATATGGTTGAAAAAGGATTTAAATGACTAACTAATAAGTTTATAAATTATAAATGATAAGGAAGTATCAAATTAAATAACTAATTTGGAACATAATACGAATATGGTTTATTTTTTATAAGTATTGAAGAGTTAAAAAAAGTAAGATAATTATAATCGAAGGATATAGATAAAGAAATAAGCAAGGAAGTCATATAAGAAAATAACTTAAATATAATAAATCATTAAGGGTATAAAGATTGGTGGAATAAGAGTAAAGGTGAAGATGTCAAGTTGAAGTTTAATATAAAAATGAAGATTCCAAGTTAAAGTTTAACGTGAAAATGAAGATTTCAAGTTGACATTTAATGTGAAAATGAAGTCTAAAAGTTGAAGTTTAATATATAAATGAAGATTCCAAGTTGACATTTAATGTGAAAATGAAATCTAAAAGTTGAAGTTTAATATATAAATGAAGATTCCAAGTTGACATTTAATGTGAAAATGAAATCTAAAAGTTGAAGTTTAATATATAAATGAAGATTCCAAGTTGACATTTAATGTGAAAATGAAATCTAAAAGTTGAAGTTTAATATATAAATGAAGATTTCAAGTTAAAGTTTAATGTGAAAATGAAGTTTTCATTTATCATGATTAATAAAATTGAGATTCTTTATTATGAACCATTGTAACTCATAATAAGAACTTATCTAACATTACATCAAACAATATATTATCTGAGTAAATTTCTCTACAAATTTCTTTAGTCCACCAAAGTTATAAAACCAATTGGGCCAGAAAGTACAGAAATAAAATGAAGGTAATATATTAAGAGAGTTTATGCTCGCACGATCAAGCAAGAAAGTAACTAATCTGTGAAGAAATAAGACCTCATTATTTAAGATATCTCATTGCTAATTTAAATAAAAATATACTTAAAATTCTCTTTTTTTGCTAGTTAGCAAATATTTCTAAAAAGATCTTAAAATTTTATTTATCAAATTCTTATTTTTTTAATTTCATATAGCTTCAAATCAAAAAGAAGTGAAATTGTATAATAGAAGGAATATAAAAAATGAAGTCTTGGATTTTAAGCAATTGGAGTAATAATATTACTTTTTTCACTAAAGAAACGTAATAAAAAAAGGAAATAAAAAAGGAAAAAAAGTGAAGTCTAATTATTAATAAAGCTTTTTCAATTCGAACGAGTATTTAAGAAACGAAATGAAGCAAAATTAGATTAAAAAGTTTTAAAAATTAAAGAAAAGTTAAAAATCGTAATCTCAACTTTTAGTTTTGATAAAAGAATTGTATATAAAAATATTATTATACTCGAGAACTTAAATAACCCATTGGAAGAAGACTATAAGATTAAAAGGTTAATTGAAAGTTTGCTGAATGAGTAAATAAAATTTTTAAATGAGATAAGCATTTTGAGAAGAAGTAAAATTCAAGTCTAAACATTATACAATAAAGCATATAAAATGAATAAGCTAGAACAGATGAAATCTTTCTTAAATAATTTGTAAAAAGTCATGAATACATAAAGTTAAAAAAGAGAAAATAAAATCCTTTTAGTTGTTTAAGCTTTGAAGGTTAATAGATTATTACAAGCAATAAAACAAATTAACTCACTAAACTTTATGATTTTAGTTTTACAAAATAACCAAAAAAGCGAAATCGATTAAGATTCATATTGAAAATAAAAATCTAAATTAACGTAAATCATTAACACAAAGGTTGAGGTATCTAGGCTATGGAAAATTTTAGTAAAATTGTTGACTTAACTTAAGCAAAGTAAGCATAAATAATAGAGAAAATATGTTTGGGGGGAATTAAATCAAAAATGATGAGATCGTAAATACAAACATTCTTCGAACTAAAAAGTTAAATTGAGAAATAGTAAAAAAAATTGAATCTCTAAGAGCTATTTTAATAGTTAAGTTATTAAACATAGCTATTATTTAAAAGAGAGAATCTTTAATTAAAATGAAACAATAAAAAAGAAATATATCTTAAAGCTAAAAATATAATAATCATAATAATAATAAGAAAAGCTAATGGAAATAATTAAAAATAAGTTAGAGTAAGTTAAAGTCTTTATATGCAAAAGTAGAAAATCAGCTTTTATCACAATTGAAAAATATACAGTTAAACAAAATTTTCTAAATTTCGAATGTATTAAAATGAAGAGTGTTAGAGTGAATAAACTTGAGGATATAGAAAATAAGGAAATAAAAAATGATAGAGATATGTCAAATAAAAAAATAGGGAGAGAGGATAAAGAAAAATATAGGACATCAAGTGGATTATGCAAGAAACATGAAAGCATATAAAAATGTTAAAAAGATAAGTTCCTAGTTTAATAAGAAATTTGCCTGAGATCAATTTACAAAATTTAGAATTATTCAAACAGCCTTCGAGCTACTTTAAAAGGTATAAAGACCTTGACCTCACAATAAATTTTAGCAGAACAGTAAAAAGCTAAGAAGATTCAAACATGAAAATACGATAAACTAGCAATGAAGAATTTTATAATTAATTTAAGCCAAAAAAGCTGAAAAAGCTTCTATTAGCTAGTTTATATCCAGATTGAAATTCTTTTTTAGTTACTTCTTCGAAAATCAATAGATAAAAGCATAAAAATAAGCCTACATTTATTTTTAACCTCAAATCATTAATAAATAGTAAACATTTTACAATCAAAGAGACTTGGGTAAATATTAGTAGCTCACACATATAATAAAAATTAATTTTCCAGACTAGATATATATATTAAAGCTTCTGTCTTTGGGGCTTTCATTTTTACTAAACTCAGATTTAACTTCTAAAAATGTTCTATATACTAAACATATTCTAGAGATTAGATTATCTGGGATAAATATAGCAAAATAAAAAACCCAACAAATTTCTAGTTTCAGCGACTAAATAAAAGAGCACATCATTTTTTAATTTTCTAAGATAAATATCAAAAGCTTATCTAATAAAGGTAGAGCGATATGCTATTTACCAACTAGGGCTTTATTAAAAGGTGCATTTTATATAAGTTTGCTTTAGTTTATTAGACATCCAAATTTAAGTTTTCAGTAAGAAATTCTCAAGGAGAAGCAAATAAACCTAAGAGAATGTTTAATGAAATCCGATAATTTTCTTCAAAAAGCTTCTATATTTTCCGTCTTTTCTTACTTGAGAAGCTTTAAATCTAATTTAAAAAGGCTTCATTTCTAAAATGTAGATTAGAGTAAATATCCGACTATCTGATTAAAGATAGATTGGACTATTTCTTAAGTCGAAGACCTTAAGAAGGATAAATTAAAAACTTTAAGCAGAAAAAAATTTAGCGATAAAAAGGTGCAAAAGAGACTTTTAAGAATGATTTAGTATAAAAAGAAGATTCTCAAAAAATTGAGCATGATAGATAAATATTCCTATATTGAAGTAAGGAAATAAGCATTAAGAAAATCTATTTCTAGTCTTAGTAACTAAAAGATGTAAAGAATTATAAGCTTAGAAGATAAAAAAGCATTATGCCAAATCAAAATTATTAAAGATCGTAGTATCGTGAATGAGAATCTTAAAAAAGAAGGAAGAAAATAATTAAAAAAACTTTTAAGATGATTAAATGATTTCAGTTAGGCTATTATGCTTATCTTATCATCTTTCTGAGGAACTGAAGTTTATTTCTTAACAATTGACTTGGAGTAAAAGTTAATTTTCACTAATAAAGAAATATATTCTCATATATTATCATTTTAAATAAGAAGTAGCGATAACTTCCAAAATACCCCTCTAAAGCAGAATAGCAGAAAGTCAACTTTCAAGAGAAACACAAAAGTAAATCAATTTAAGTGGCTCGAATATATCTATAAAGGTAGTTAAAAAAGCTATTTTATTTATGTGATCTTAGAAAGCATAACTCTGATATAAATTAAAAGATTTAGCTTTAAAGTTTATAATAACCACAGAGCTTATTTCAAAGATCACCAGTCGAATTAAAATTTTTCTAGCACATTAACCCTATAAAATACCAATTTTCTCTATCATCAAAATCAACTTAAATGAGTACAAGCAATCACTTATTGAATTCTCTAACCGTATTATCTCCCTTAATGCAAATATATAAACTCTAAAAGTACATTCCCAAACTATTTTCTATATCTACTAACTTCAGAATTAAAACTTCATTAATCTAGTAAATCAAAGCATATTCATCTTCTTGCCAATTATACTAATTTCCTCATGAACGTATATAAGCTGGATTCAGAAGTAGCAGTAGCAAGCATAATTTAATGACTCTCTTGACTAAATTTTGGAAAGACACTCATATATAAGCCCTCTATTTGTTAATTAGACTAATTTATATTACTTTAGACTCTTTATTTTAGAATAAATGGCTTCGGTAAAGGAAGAAGAAAAAAGCAGATAAAACAAGATTATTTTTGATATTTGATAAAGTTAACCTTATTACACAGGCTAAAATAATGGAGAAGATTAGAGTCCTTCTTTCTTTATGGTATTCAAGTAGTTCAAAAAAAAAAAAGATTTAGTAAGTTTTCTAAAGGTTTCTAAGAAAGAAGTTATAGATAAGTGTAAAGAGATTTTGCGAGACAAAATAAAAAAAAAAGAATTCCTTAAAGGATTAGAAAACTTCGATCCTCTTTGACTAGTTTTCTAAATGGTTTATGAAGATTCATAGGAGTTTTAAAGATTGATGATAATACTTTCACAACTTAATATGCAAAGTTAATTAGATAAGAGTAATATAAAACTATTACTTGAAAGTGACTAAACAGAGTAGTTTTGGTAAGAAATAAAATAAGCTTTAGACAATATACAAAAGAATATCAAATACCTCATTTTTTTAGATGACAATGATAAAGTTCTTCACTGAATTCGTTTAAAATAGTAAACCTTAGTAATATATTCTTACGATTCTTCTGTTAGTTATCAGAAATCATAAAGATTAGAAGACATTTTAGAGGAAAATTAGCATAAATGGAAATAAGTTATTGCTTAGTCTTATGTTTATCACAGAGATTAAGATTCTTCTGCTTAAGTATTTATGGTGGATAAGTTTTAAGTTCGTTTCCATTAATTTGATGAGAATTAAAATTATTTTGATACATGATAATTGCAATATTTAGTCCCTCATTTAGAGCTGAAAGGTACTATTTTTGAAGATGAAGGAAAAACTGTAAAAGTAGTAGAAGCTTGCAATATAGAATCATAAAGAAGAGTAGTAAAATTCATAAGAACAGAGTAGTAATAAACCTAATTAAAATAATTGCTTCTACTGTTATAGTAGCATAAAGAATAGTATCAAGAATATTTCTGTCAAGTTTATGACTGAAATTTGAAGGAAGAAGCTTTAACAAATTGAATAGAAATGGAATATTGTGATTCAGATCTTAAGAAACTGATAAAAAGATAAAAGGAATTAAATAATTATTTTACCTTAGATGAAATTTGAAGATTTACGTAGTTTCTTATAGAAGGATTCGAGTTTCTCTAAAGTTAGAATATTTGCCATCAAGATATAAAACCTAATAATATTTTTGTAGATTCTAATTGAAGGCTAAAAATAGGAGATTTAGATTATTCAGATCCTTAACTTAATCTTTAATTTTAATAAAAGAGCATTTACACAGAAGGATATCAATCTCCTTAGATTGTTTTGAATACGTAAATAGATCCTTATAAATCTGATGCTTTCTCGTTAGGAATAACTTTACTTGAATTGTCAACACTATAGAGAGCTAAAAATTTAAAACTAAACTAAAAAAGTAAAACAAGCAAAGAATTATTTGATTTAATAGGATGATTGATTTAACATTATAATCTATAGGATCAAAAATGTAAAAATTTACATTGGACTATTTTTCATTTACTTCAATGAGAAGAAGAAGATAGATATGATTTCATAGAAATTAAGCAAGCTTTAGAGTAAAAATAATTAGAAAGAAAAGAATTATTTTAGTTAGAAGTTTAACAAGAAAATTAAGTTGAATTTTGTGAAGAAAGTGAGAGTGATATAGAATCTTAAATCCAGAACAATTCATGAGGAGTATTGTAAACTTTATCAGTTTAATCGTAAAATCAGTAGAGTAGTTAAAACTAAACATAGGAAAATAGTTGATATTCAAAATCTACAAATTAAGTTACCCATACAAACTAAGACTTAAAAATATAGATCGAAATTAATAACTTTGATCAAAATCAAAAGCAATAAAAAATGCTAAAAAAAAAAAAAAGCGGTCAATCAAAATAAATATAGCTAATATTTGCTCAAAAAGGTTCCTTTTTTGGCACTATTAGAAATAAATCATCCCTTTAAGTTTAACTTTGGTCTTATCTTATAATTCTAGCAAGAGATTAATTTACGTTAAGATCCTTATTTAAAATTTTAAGAATAAAAAAGTGATAAAAGCAAAACTTATGTAGGCTAAATAGATAAGAATAACAACTTTAAAGGATATGGAAGAATATTGAAGAGAAACTATTACTATGAAGGAGAATTTGATAAATCCATGATGCATGGAAAAGGAACTTATATTGATTTGGAAAATTAAATTGTAAGATAAAATGCGATTTTTAAATATAATAAGCTATATGATGAATAGCTATTAACGGAAAAAAAGTAAAATATTTAATCCTAAGACTTAATTTCAGATATCGAAATTCCTGAAATGACTTTTGAAAATGACAACTTAACTCAACTAATATTCAATCATACGAATCGTTTGAATACAAATATTGCTATAAAGGATGCTAAGCGTTTTGTTTAATAAGTAGAGATAGAAAAGGATTTAGTTTATATAGGATAGATAGATTAGTTTTATAATGCTCATGGAAATGGAAGAATGTATCATTTAAAAAAGGGATATTATGAAGGAAGATTTTATCATGGTAGAATACAAATTAAAAAAGATAAATTTATTCAAATTTAAGTAGAAAAAGACGCTAAAAACTTAGATTAAAAATAACTAATTTAGTAAGACCAACCTCCAAGTTAGGCTGAAGAAAGGAAAAGAGAAGATCCTGAAAGAGAAGAAGAAAAAAAAGAAAAGAAAGAGAAAAAAGAGAAAAAAGATAAGCAAGTATATTAGCATCAGGAAAAATAATAAAAGCAAAAACAAGAAAAAGACTAAAAGTATTATAAAAGCTGCGAAAAAAAAACTTACGATCAAACGATTTAGATGATATATGAGATACTACTATCACTTTCAATTCTATGGCTTATTTTGGTATTATTTTATTATTAAACCGATAAATTTATAGTCAAGGAAATTAACTAGTAAAGCCTCTGGAATTATATCTAGGAAGATTATACTTTCCAATAAGAAAAGAAAATTTCTTTAATCTTTTTGGAGTTTGATCATAATAATATCTTCATATTATCTATTAAAAACTATATAGAAATAAGGCTACAGATGTAGGGAAGTAAATAATTTTACTAAGACTAAAAATTGCCAGAATGACTAGAAGTTTTCGAAACAGAAAAATTTAATCACCTATGAGAGAAAAAATAGTCGATCTTATAATGGATTAATTAAATAAAGCTATATACCGATTTAAAATCAGTCCTAAAGTAATCGGTCTCAAGTATTTGGAGTTAATAAATCTCGTATTATTAAAAGAGGATATAATAAAATTTCACTCTTATGTACCTGTTTTGAAAATAATAAACTGGAGTTAATTTACAGTTTCCTCACTCAAAACTAGAGTTAGGTAATTTCTTATAAGATTGGCACATTTCAAACTAGCACTTTGAGTTGATTTACGCGAGCTTCAATAACTTTCCCTTCGAAATAAAGCGTTAGTTTGTATATCTGTCGGATTATAAACTGTCAAAGAGTTGAGAGTACTGAACTCCAATAGGAGGACCAATTTTCACTTTGGAATCTAGTTAATATCTACCTAGACTAAGAGAAAGCTTAATGCGAAGTTGGTTTGAGGAAAACAAGGAATTTCTAATGTTCATTTTTGACTTAAAAAACACAAACTAATAATCTTTAGAAATTAGTCTAATTGATGCTTCAGTCTTAAAAAAATAAATCCCATATTTTTTTTTTGGGTTCTATAAGTAAAATTAACTCTAAAATACCCTTAAAAAAACTTAAAAGCTAGAAGCTATTTTTAATATCCAAAAATTAAAAATTTGATTAGTTTAAGTTTTTATGTATGAATAGCTTTGATAAATGAAGTTGTATATCTGATATGAGAAGCTAAGGATAAGAGGAGGTAGGAATTTGAGAGTAAAAGATATAGCTAAAGAAATGTTTTGAAGTTGACTAACAGCCTCAAAAGAAATAAGCTAGATGAGGAAGCAAAGTTAGTGCCTTTATTTTAGCTTACCTAAAATTGGGTGAAGGGTATTATTATCCTTTTGATAAGCTAATTTTTCGTAGTTATAATGGTTATATTAATAACTTAAGAGCTTGAATGGTTAAAAAATAGAATAACTATTAAAATGCTAGATATCTAAAATAGTTAGTTAGATTGAATGATAATTTTGTTCTAGTCTAAAGCTAATTATTAGGTTTTTAATCTGTATCTACTGAGATTAATAACTCTTTCCAATGCTTTTTTAAGTTTAAAGCTTATGTTAAAAGATTTTATACTTTTTATTTTCCTTTTCTTTACCTATTAAACCCCTAAATTTTAGTTCATTTATATATTTCTAAGATCTTATTTCTAGTCTCTTCATTTTTACTCTTCTTTTTTTAAATTAAAATAAACCTTTCTCCAAACTTATTTAGTTTTGCCTTTATTAACCATAATCTCTTTTTTACTCTATATCATTCCCTTTTTATTCTATATTTTCTTATCATTAAATGAATGCAAATTTTGATTGGTTAGGTGATCAAAAACTAAAACTCTGAATGAAATTTATCGTTACCCTTTTGTCCCTTTTTGCAATTTTAAATTAAAAAGAGACCCAAAAATTTATTTTCTTCCTCTTTCTCAAAAAATAGTCTAAATAACCTGTAAAATTTATTCTTTTATATCTTAATTATAATCTAACGTATTTACCTTGGCTTAGCTGCTTTATATCTAAATATGTAAAGATAGATGAAATTCTGATCCAGATGATATATTACTGATATGATTGATTTATTCTTTTTATTATTGCCTTTCAATTCTATATACCTTGATGTTAGCTTAATCATTATCTTATATCTCTACTAGAGGCTTTTAAATCTTTTTTTAGTACTAAGTTCCTGAATTGGTGATTTGACTTATGCTATATTTATACATTTTTCTAGAGTTAGCATCTTTGACTGTTTTGTTAGCTTATCTTCTCTTTATCTATACTAATGCTTGATAATTTAAAATGCAAATATTTTTATCTTTAAGCACTTTCAATTCCTTTGCCTTTGTTTAGCGTGATTTGGATATTTATTTCTTCTATTTTATTCAGTTGCTTAAGATCCCTTTTTCTATAGATATGTTCTTATGCTTCTATTCTTCAAATCTAATCTCCCTTAAGTTTTTTGCTGTCGTCGATATAAAAGCATATTCTCTTGTATTCTACTATATAGTATGCTAAGAAAAGGCTTAAATCTACTGAATAGTCTTAATGCTTGAAATATTGTTCCAGCCTTTAAAACTTGTAAGCATATTGTGACTTCAAATGGATCATAAGCTGTAAAGAATCAGCCTACCTCCTTTAATAGCTTTCATCTTAGATATAAAACCTTCTGAGTTTATAGCCTAGAATGTAGTTTGATTATAGTATGTTCAGTACTTTTTAGATTTACTCGAGTTTAGAATTTAAGTATTAAACAGTACGTAAAAATGCTTAATCAAGTATATTCAAACTCCAGCATAATTGGTGTATCTAACAGAGTAAATTTAGCTGTTTTAAGTAGTCTTTCAGAGATATTCTATCTTCTCTTATTCTTCTTAACTTGAGTAATATACTAAAAATGCTAAGAACTATTCAAGCTTCTTTCTTAGTTCCCTCCGTCTACTTTCTTAGTTTTTTTTTCCGTTCCTTTACCTCAATTTTCATATCAAGCTTGCCATATGATTCAATAACGTCTTTAAAATGACTTTCGATTATTACAATACTGTGATCATTTAATTCGTTTTCTTGAGAAATCAGATCTTATTTTCTATTTCTTTGCGTCTTTTAACACTCCAACTAGTTTAATTTTAAAGTAGCTTAACTAAATTTTTTATTTAAGGTCCAAAAAGCTTCAAACTAACTTAGTTACTCTTTTATTCAGAGTAGCCTTCTGAAGGATTAAAGAACATTTCCTTTCCATCAAACTTTACTTTCAACTATCCTCAATTCATTCAGTCATATTTCCTCCAGTCGCTTTATATATAATCATCATGCTTGTTCATACTAGAAATTCATTGAACCTAAAATGCACCTTTGCTATACTTCTTCTTCCATTTCGCCTTATTCTCTCAAATGATGATTTACGATCTAAATAGTTGCTTACTACAAGCAAACTAAATTTGTTTTCCATTTTCTTAGCCATAGATTCAGAAATCTTAGCTCCTTCACAAGATAATCCAGACACATAGCTATTGTATTCTCCTTACTAAGTCTAAAGCTAAGACTAAACTAAAATAGACTAGTAGGATTATTTTGTAGGGATATGGTAGATTTGTTTAAAGAGTCAACTAGAGTAAGATGCTAGAAGGTAAAAGAATGGATACTCAGAAAGCTTATACCTTTAACTTGTAGTACAAGAAAGCTAGAATCATTGGCTAGTCTTTTATACTTGTTAGTACTCTTTACTCTCAGGCTAGATTTAAAGATGATAATTAGAAGAAATAAAGACAGAAAGAAGTTTAGATAGTTTTAAGTGAGCAAAGCTTGGAAATGATTAAGGGATAAAATACCTAGTAATTCAGTAGTTAGGAAATAGAAGTGCACAGATGGAAGTAATCGCATACCTTTCTTAATATTAGCTGCCATTAGATGCTGTGGTATGAGAGTTATTCTTAATGGATGATAAGGGAACAAAAAACTAGCATTGAAGATTAGAAAAATATAGCCTACTAGATCAATTGATAAAGGACTAATTTAAATTAATCCTAAGGTATTAAATAACTTTCATATAGGTAAGCTAATTTCTTAAACTAGTTAGATATGCTAAAAATTATATTTAAAACAGTAACTTGAAAGCACCCACAATTCCGATTTTTCAGTAGGCAGTTTTAGATAAATTTGCTCTTTGTTATGAACTAAGTGAGTAATAGCAAGGAAAGAATCACAGAAAGGGAATCTAGGATTTCATTTCAAAAGGTTCCTTTAAATCTTAGTTTTAATAATAATGATATTAGCCAAACTTAAGTCGAAAGTTAAGTTCAGCTAAACCTGAAAGAAATGAAGCTCAAGATTGCAACTTAAATCAGGGTCATAAGTTACGATCTTTAAGTTAGTTTGGATAAATTACAAAGTCTATACTCTACAAACTAGATGCTAAGCTCATAAAAGAGTATGAGAGTATATAAGATAGCATCATGTGGTTTAGTATATACATTTAGCTTAAGTTTAATTATAACAACATCAGCTTTAATCTACTTCAATTTGCTAAGTGCTAAAAAGCCATAAAAATAACTCTATAAAATAGAAGTCTAGAAAGAAGTGATGGTGATAGCTTAGAGTACGAATAAGCTCTTACCTTGCTCATAAGGTTTTAGATGGTTCTAGTAATTTGAAGGATCTAAAATAAAATAATTTATTTTCGAATTTTTAGGATAAAGAAAAAAATGGTGGAGAAGAGGTAAAAGAAGAACTATACTATTCAAGAGATTTTTGATCTAGTGAAAGAAAAGTCTAATTAAAACTAGAGAGAAATATAAAAACTTGAATACAAGGAAATAATTCCAAGTTCAAAGGAGTTTAACTAACTTGAAAAATTAGGAGAAGGAGGATTTGCAACTGTATACAAGCTTTGCTATGATAAAAAAGAATGAGCTCTTAAAATCCCGAAGGGCAAAAAATAATAAACTTAGGACCAGATAAATGACTTCTATAAAGAATGCAGAAGCTTATTAACTATACATCACAAATATGTTCTATAGCTTTAAGGTATAGTGACTGATCTTACAGATGAAAATGAAGTTGTTTTGTGCACTTTAACAAAATATTATAAACGAGGAAGTTTGCATAAAATCATCTAGTAAAAGAAGCTCTTTAAAGGAATGACCGATTCATACAAGCTCTATAATAAGCTTAAACTTATCAGAAGAATTGGATAAGGAGTATAAGCAATACACCAATAGCAGATCATACATAGAGATATTAAATCTCTCAATATTTTACTAGATGCCTAGTTCAAACCAGCTATTTGCGATTTTGGGCTTTCTACGGATATTGAAATTAGTTATAGTTCAATGGGAAGAGGTACATGCTAATGGTGAGGACCAGAGTGCTTCAAATTTAAATTCTCATAGGAATCTGATATTTGAGCTCTAGCATGTGTTGCTATTGAAATTATTACAGAAGATTAGTTATGGAAAAACGTAAATAAAGTAGAATTAAAGACCAAGATAGAAAAGGATAGATAACATCCAGCATTTAGTGAGGAGTTCTTAAAATGTCCAGAATTAAAAATGCTATTAGAAAGGTGCTTTGAGTACAACTATAAGCAACGTATTTCAATCGATATTTTCGTGGAAGAAATAGAAAAAATGCTAAGCGAATATAAACCCCCAGAAGAAAGAGAAGAAAAAAAGGATAATGCATATGTATCTATAACTAGTAAGTATTAAACTTAAAATCAAATTGAAAAAAATAAATCAACCTAAGGAACCACTAGTGATTTATTCCAATCCTAAAATCTAGGCAATTTCACCTTTATCAAAAATAGACAAAAGATAATAACTCGTATTGGGGTTACATTTACAGAATAGAAAAAAGAAATTCCTTAGGTAAAAATGGACGAGTTTAGTTCTGTTTACATTATAGATAATATTTTCTTTATTTCTGGAGGTAAAAACAAAGATTGCTAATTGAATCTCTAAATAATTGATACAAATGACTTTGCAATCAAGCTTAATAGCTAAATGAAAAATCCCAGAAACAGTCATGGTATGGTTAAGCATAAGAAACAAGATATCCTATTCATTATTTCGGGAAATATTGATTTAAAGACAGATCAGTAAAAGTGTGAAACCTTCAATTTTTAGACCTAAGAAACCGTAGAAATACAAGAGATTCTATTTCCAGTCAAGAATTTTGGATGCTTTTTTAGAAACAATAGTATTTACGTTCTTGGAGGGATTTCAGAAAGCTTCGTTGAAAACCTATTTATACAAGTCTTTGATATCTCTCAATAAGCATGGAGAGTTTTGGTTCAAATGCTACCAAATAGTTCTTCAATAAGCTTATTCGAATACTAAAATAGAATTTACTTCTTTGGACCTCATTTAGATGCTACTTATGAGTTTTAGGTAGAAAAAGAAAATGAATTTGAAAAGGAACCTTTTTAAGAAGTTGGAGGCACCTATGAAGGTTGGTATAGTAACTAAAGCCCAATCATTCTTGCCCATGAAGGTAAGAAATCAGTAGTAGTTTTCGATGGTGTAAACTTATTCAGTCTAGATTTAAATAATTTCTAATGAAGCTAACTAAACATCACTAATCCAAATCCAGACTAAGAAAGTTTTCAAGAGCAGTTTTAGTACACCACTAGGATTATGCAAGACTTACTATATTACGGACAGGAGGAAATTATATTTTGATGAACATCCCTAAGCCGAGTATTTATTAACTTTCGTTCAAATATCTCCATCAAATTATTTTTCTCTCCTTTTATTAAAAATTCGCTTAAATAGCTTTATCTCTAAGATAATGAGTTGACCAAAATGGATCAACCAAATAAACATAGTCACACTATGAGAAAGATCCTTATAAGTTTTGACTCATGAATGTAATTTATTACTCCTTTTTATTTAGTTAATAAAAGAGGTAGCATCAACATTTTCTTCCAAGTATTAACTTTGAAAATAAAATCGGTAAAGCAAAAAAATTTTATCTTAAGTCTGGTGAAAAATGACAAAAACAGTTAGATGACTTAGAAAAATAACATGAAGTAGGTCCTTTTAAATGTATCGATCTATAGTTAGTGGTTATGATTATCTTTAATTATTAAATGAAAAAGCTAGAAATAAAGAGACTTTCGCATAACTTTCTCATTAAGTCTTGCTAATACGAAAAAGTATCCAGATTAAATAGAAGAACTGAGATAATAATATAGGACATTTCAAAAGAGAAGAGATAGATTTTAATTGGACTTTAAGTTTAAAATAGTTATCTTAAAAATTATTTTCGCTTTCATTCTTCACTCAAAAAAAGTGATCAAAGCGAAGTCATCTATGGTTTATAGACAAGCTTTTTAAGATATAATTCAATGCAGGTATAAACCTAAGTATCATCTTGCTTTCTTTAAAAACTTATCTTTATGCTTTTAATTATCTATTCCAATGTGATATCATGCTATTCTTAGTATTTATGTACGATCTTTAAATAAAAACTCTTTATTACTTATAAAATTACAAGAAATTAAGACCTAAAGTCTCTTATTTATAAGGTGGTTATAATTTTAGTTATGATATAAAGCTTTAAATTTCTAATGTTTAAGATTAACTTCTGCTCTATCCTAAATTAGCTTACCTTTTTGATTTTTTATCAATAAGTTTAACTTCAAAAATAATGTGGATTTTTTATTCTTGTTCCTGTATCTTTCATGCTTAGTATAAATATAGATGAGATATTTATCCTAGTAGCCTGGATTATTATCACTGAGTATTTCGTTTCTTTTTACCATACTATAAAAGCTTAGCTTTCTACTATCATCTTAATATTATAGAATCACAGTTCTACTACCATTATGATTTCCTCTTTATATATCAGCTTTACTCCGAAGCTCTTAAAAATGCTCATTTATCGCTTAAAATCTCATTATCTGATCAAACTACATAAAAGGAGCTTCTAGTATTTATTCGTTTTAACCTGTCTAAAAATCCGCTTCGAGGCTATTTTTTTATTTGTTAACTTCATTCTAAATCTTCTATCTGATATCATCAAATGACTAGGCCCAAAATTACCTAACTACCCAAAAAATAAATCCCAAGCACCAATTTATACTCCTTGGTGAGTAGAAATGAAATTGACTAGTATACTTTCTTTCAAGCTCTAGCTCCTTCTATCCTATTATATTAATCAAGAAAGGCACTATTCCCATAGTTACTCTCTATATTATTACTTTTGAGATTAACTACATAAGGATTGTAAATAAGTAGCTTAAACAGCTTTTGCTATAATGATTTTTTATATCAGCAAGAGGAAAAAATAACTGGATTCTTGCTAGAGACCAAAGCTAATTTTCTGCTACTAATTGAACTATGAGGGTAAAAATAAAAAGTAACAGTCAAGTTAATTAGATAACTTATAAGGAACTAACTAGCATCTAGGCTTTTAGGATATAGTTAGTTAGTGCTTAAGGAAAAGGGAGCTAAGCTGTTTTAGTACAAGGGGTTTATGTAGCTATAATAAAGCTAAAACTATCATCAAAAAGATTAAAATTATTTTGCTTTAAGCTTTACTCTTCTAATGTCTCAATATTAAATAGCATAATGAGATCAGAAAATCTATTCAAATAGAGTATGCTAACGTATATAATAAGGGGATCTAGCTCAAATGGTAGAGCGCTCGCTTAGCATGCGAGAGGCATTGGGATCGATACCCAAGTTCTCCATTTTTACTCTTTAAATGCGAAATTATAGATTGCCATTTGATAGCCTTAAAACCTAAAATTAACTGTAAAGATTAAAATAAAATTGATAAATTTGCACCAGCCGGGAATCGAACTCCGGTTCACTTCATTGGAGATGAAGTATTATGCCATTAAACTACTGATGCTTTTTAAATATTGGTCTTGATCTTATATTAACAAGGAATTTACAGAAAGTGAAGAGATAATTTTTCAAATCTACTAATTGATATCACTTTCTAAAATTTATATGCAAGCAAAGAGCTAAAAAAGTAATCTGAATATAGTTCGTATAGCTTAGTTAGTTATCCCAATGTTTCGAGATTATCTAAAAGGGCAAAAATTATCATTACCACTGTTTTATTCTCATATTCTTTATGTTATTAACGATATTTTATTCCTTCTACTATGTAAATGGAAGCATTTTATAAAAGGAAGAGTATAGCTTTTTTAAAAAGAGTAATAGTGCTTAAATGGAGATTAGATGAGTATAGTTCTTGTGAATGATAATGATAAATGCATTGCTATACACGATGAGTCTTTTAAAGCCTTTACTAGTTTTATTAGATTGATTATTTAGAATCTATGATTGCTAGCTTAAAGATCTATTATTCTTCAATTTAGATTGCTAAGATTATAACCCCACTTCCTCGTTTTTTTACCGTTAAATAAATTTTTGAATGCCTTTAGTTTACTTTTACCACTTTAAAACTTTTCTGACTGCTTAATCGAGTATCTCATTTGACTCAGCATGTTATAGTGATCCTTTTTCCTTGCTCATTTCTATCGATACTAAACTTATCATATCAATGCTTTAAGTTCCAAACTCAAAAATAGGCAGTATAGTAATAAATTTCAGGTCACCTTATCAAAAGCCATCAGATATCAAACTATTTTCGCTTTTTACCATTTAAGCATTAGATAACTTTCTAGCTAAGAGGATGATAAGGTATTTGATAAGGATAGTTAGCATCAGGTAAAATAGTAACCATCACTAGCCAGAAGATTAAAAGATGCTTTTCTAAGATACTTTTATAGGTTTAGCTATCTTTACCCTATGCTCTACGAAAGCTACCATAGTCATATTTGCTGATTGTATTGAGGAGTTTAGGTACAAAAAGCTAAAAATTGTATCTCAGTTACGGACATAATTGAATACCTAATCCCAAAGCACTTATCATACATAGACATTTATATCCCTTCTAAGGAGCTAGAAGCATTGAAGGTAGCAATAAGTTAAGTAATATTTAAACTTGGTAAAAAGGATAGAAGCACCTAGATAAAAAAACCAGTTTTCAGAAATCAAAAAAAAGAGAAGTTGATGACTCATTGATACATAACCAAGTGTAGATAATCATAGCGGTAATTTTTTAGATTTCGAACATAGTTTTAGATATCCTTACTATAGAGTATGTTTAAGGAAACATTAGTATCAAAAGGGAAAACACCTGAAGAGGTAGATGGATAAACTATATCATTTAGATATTTCCAAGAATCAAATTTTCCGAAAATGGATAAGATAGTAAAAAGATTAGAAATGCTCAGATTGACAATTCAAAGATGTATAAAATCCTCAAATGGGGGAAAATTAGAAGAGATTTATAGTATCTTTGTAAACAGATTAGGGACATGAAGCATGGTTATTGCTTCAAATGCACTTTAAAAAAGCATATTTGTATGATATGCTTAATAGTATTGATACGATTATGTTACGATATTCAAAATGCTACAGTTTGTGCAATAGTAAATCATACTCAGTTTTAAAATAACTACTAAAACTTAAATAGAATCTGATATATATGATTATGGGAGGAACTAGCTAAATGGTTTTGATCAGATAATAAAGTAAAAAATTTTCAAAGTGGAATGAGTAAAAGCTATGACAGGAAATTAAAACTATGAAGTAAGGCTTATGCAAAGTAGGATAGTAAGTTTATCATTTTGAAAGGTTATGGTAAAAATATAGATCTGAGTTTGCAAACTGTCATCCAAATATTCATGTTACGCTCTGATGATTCGGTAGAAAATATGGAATTAAAATACAATAAATGCATACAAAAGAAGATAACGTACATGCAAGGGAAATGAGACAAAGAGTTTTAGAACGATTAGAAGAAATATAGCAGAATAGAATAGCACAAAGGAAAAGCAAGTCTTAGGAGGGAAAAAATAAAAATAAAGGCTTCTTAATGAGAACCTATTTATTTTGAATTAGGCTAAAGCATATAAAAAGCATTCTTTTAGTCAGTTAGTATAAAAATGAAATATGAGCGTTTAAAAATATATACCTTCTAAGTCCTTTTTAAAGTCTTTTAGAAAGGGTAATATTTTTAATTCTAAATACTTTGGTATAAAAGATAAAAAGCGGAGAAGGATATCAGGATATAACATCGAACTAGAGAGAAGTGCTAGAAAAGGAAAAAAGAAGGGAAGTTAGAAAATTATTTGGCTAATAAAAATATATCAAAATTTAAAAGGCTCAATAAGGTATAAACTAGTTAAGATGAATCTAGAAAGTTTAAATGTATAGGAAGCTAGAAATTTCAGTTCTTAACTGAAAAATCGATTATAATAAAGTTGTGATTTAGCTTAAATAATGGAGGTGGAAGTTTAAATATTGAAGTCAATTCTAAAAATAGATAAAGGAAACAACAGAAACTCAGTGGGATTTACGAATCTCAAAAAAGTAGGAAAATTTCAGAATAAAACTTGACCAAAGATCATTAAAAAAAGGGAATAGGTAAATAAACTAAAATAAGTCAAATTAAGGATAAAATCTTTAAGCAATAAAGGAAATAAGAGATGATAGAGTAAAAATCTTCGCGCTCATTGGTGATTAAATCTAAAGACGTATTAGCCAAAACAAACATAATGAAAAAATTATAATATAAAATATATTTACAGTCTAAGCTAAAAAATAACAAGCTTAATAAGGTACAATTTGAGACAAAAATGCTTAGAGGTTAAATAATACAAATAATAAAATCTTAACATTTCGAAAAGCTTAAGAAAAGCATATTTGAGATACTTCTGTAATAAAAAGTAAAAAGAGAGAGACTGATAAAAATGAAATAAGATGAAGGTTCCTAAAAATTGTTAATCTTTAGGAAGTAAAATAAGAAAAATCAATAGCAAATTTAAAAATTAAGGAGAATATTCTTGAAGCTAGTTTATCATATTAGACTTATGAAAAATAGATATTTAACTATTGTGAGATAAATTAGAAAGAAAGAAATAGGAACAAATTTTGTTAATTTGCTAAGATGAAATGATGCTAGAGAGATAGATAATATATGACAAATAATTTTAGATGTAAAGCAGAATAATCAAAAATATAGGGGATACATAAGGAACTTAGTAAATAAAGAAGAAAAAATACTTTTAATATCAGAAAGAACTCACTTGCACAAATAAAAAATTCCTGATAAAAACGAATAAAAGTACTACTAGGTTTTCAACTTGAAGAACAGAAATGATGTATAAAATAGTGAGGCCTTCTACAACAAAGATGAATATAAGACAATAAGTAAAAATTTCGTGATTACTCATAAAAATTTTAGTTAGATAAAGAATTGATTGGGTATAAAAAGAAAGAAGAGAAAAGTATTTAATATAGAATTTTGTTTAATAAAGCTAAATTAAAAATCAGGGCTAAAATCTAAGGATTGGAATTTGAGTTTGATTTTTGTATCTAATTTAAATAAATCAGTAAATAAGAACTTTGTATATATTTGAATTAAGAATAGCCAAATATCGTTAATAAAATGAGCGCAAATTTAAAAAAAAAATTAACTTAAAATTCTATAAATAAAGTACATTAAAACCTCTTAACTTTCTTAAGAGATCTTAAGAGGTTTGAAAAGAGCAT
Source organism: Loxodes magnus (assembly GCA_946699065.1). Taxonomy (NCBI): domain Eukaryota; phylum Ciliophora; class Karyorelictea; order Loxodida; family Loxodidae; genus Loxodes; species Loxodes magnus. The sequence continues at coordinate 84,613 of CAMPDV010000390.1, read as the reverse complement.
ATTGAATATTTAAATTGGCCTTCATTAAGCATACTGAAATTAAATCATTACTACTATTTTTAAGATCGATCAATAATTAATAATTTACTTTCAGTATTACAATTTCTCTTTGTCAACCCTTCTCAATAATTTCTAGTTTTCTTATTTTTCTATTAGTCTTAAAATTTTTCTGTTCTTGCAGAATAAAATTCATTTTATTTCTCTATTATCTTGCTTAAAATATCTCTAACTCTGTCTCTCTTCTGAAAGCATTTGGAGTAAGCCTAAAGATATCATCATATAACGAATATGCATCTATGACCAGTTTTTATATTTACGCAGCTTTTTAATTATTTCTCCCTTTGCTTTTAGCAAGTAAGTTGCCTTCTATTACTGTATAAGCTTTTACTCATACTAAGCTTTATTCTAAAGAAAAATCTTATTTCCATATAATAAAAATGGAGAAACTTGGGTATCAATCCTAATACCTCTCGCATGCTAAGCGAGTGCTCTACCATTTGAGCTAGATTCCCTTACTAAACAATGCAAGCTATCCTACTTGAAGCGATTGATCCTTTTTAATTAAGCTTAGTTTTGCGTATTTAAATATTCCCTTTTATTCTAATTAATAAGCCTAGTGTCTGACCCTTCATTCATACTGTAGTTTAATAATCCTTATCTCCTATACTTGAAGCATACATCTCAGTTCCCATCTACTATTATAGTGATATAGCAATTATTATTGGGTAGTTCTCATCTTAAGAGACCCTTATAATTAGCTAATTAAAGCGAAAACAAGTTTAGGGTAAGGATCTAGTATATTTAAGTTATTGGGAGATTGCTTAAAAACGCGTGGATTGAAGAGAGACGACAATTGAAGGTCGAACTCATACGGGGAATTCCCAATAGATTAGCAGGCTATTACCTTAACTACTCGGTTTAAGTGTCTTGAAGTTCTCTATCCTTTATCTTATGAAAATGACTTATAAACGCTGACTTATAATCACAACTTAATAACCCAAAAAAATAGAGCAAATGCAGATATGAAGAAAAATGTATTTAAGCATGATATTTGTTAACCACCTTTTTAATGATTTAACTACTACAAGAAAAGAAGGAAAGAAGCTTCATTATAACGCTTATATAAAAGTAGACTTGCTAGCTAAACAAAATTCTGAGGATATTAAAAAGTAGAATGAAGCTATCAGGCGATATTTCATTTAAATCGATACTTCAAGTTATTCGAATTAGTAAATTTGAATGAATGGCTCACATCTAAAAGTAGTGAGGCACAATGATGATACAATCTTAATTTGCATGCTTAAAATAAGGTTTCAGGATGGTAAGATTTATAATAAACTGGGAATGATTTTTTCTTTTATTTTTAAAGCAAAAGAGATACTATTTTTATAGCTTATCTCTCTCTTCAAAAAGAGTCTAAAACAGTTTCTAGCAAGCATTAGATTTAGACTAGAAGACATAATCTAAATTAAATTAAAGAAAGGTACTTGGTCTATATACTTACCTAAAGCTTACAGATTCATTATGCAATTTTCTTAGATCGACGCAAATTAGATAAGAAAGAAGATTTCATCAATCAAACTTAAATTATTTCAACCGCTAAAAATATTACTTTGCTTCCAAAATATTTGAAGGCCACTAAAAGTTATTCACTATAGCTGATCTTCAATATCACATTACTTATACAAACTTTAATTAGAGTAAGTATTCGCCTGTAGTCTTAATTTTATTTTCAAATGCTCCTTAAACCAAAATTTTCTTTCTATTAGCATCCTTATAAATTCATTTCCTGGGTATCTTTTTTCTATATTTAGGAATAGCTAAATCATTTGAGCGTTTTGTACATATCTTATCTCTTTAGTTACACTGAGTTCTTATATCAGCATTTCACTTTCACTAATTTCCTCCATTAGAGCGTTAGGAAACATTTCCTTACTTTCTTATCATATTAGCAGTCAACTCTAGGTCTTTTCCCTTTTCTGTCTAGTTTTATTATAGAAATACCGCTTCAAAATTGCTTACATCTACAATGCGTAAGATTTTACTCAAAAGGCACTTTATTTCTAGTTCAAAACTGGCCATATCAGATTCTAACTACTGAGGAGACATGATTGCTAACTTACTTGTTTAGATAAGTGAGAAAAATCTAGAACTTGAGTGAAACTAATCATATCTAAAAACTCTAGAAAGGTGAAAAGAAATGAAAGGTGTCTATGAAAAGCTTGGCTCTTTAAAAAGATAATCAAAGGCATAAAGCCTGACTTTGAATGTATAAGTGCGTAGACTTTTAATAGAGACTCGCATCAAATTAATTGCTTCATAGCGATTCAATTTAGCTCACATATACTCCAAAAATTAAGGCTAGAGAATCGTTTATACTTTAAAAGCTAAATTTGGTACTTTAAGGAAGTGATGTATCTTTGTATGAATATGAAGTGAAACAAATTTAAAAGCTATTATGATGTATTACTATGAAAGGGCTACTGAAAATAGAAATGATTCGCTTGATATTAAACAAGCAGTATTTCGATATTAAGATAAAAGCTTTAGCAGTATAAGTTCATTTCTGTTCTATACCTTCTCTAGCTATCTTATCTACACTTGACGAATGTCATAGAATAAAGTTTTTTGAATAAGGAAATAAAATGTCTTTCAGTTGAAATTGTTATAAATAGCTTTCTTAACTAAGTGATATTACTTAAATAGTTAGCTGATATACTGATAATGGAATTAAAGTGTGCATAGCTTCCTTCACTCGTACTAAAATGCTCTTATTTTCTCTTCTCTTCTTATAAGATATTTGCTTATATGGACTGAATAAATCTCATTACATGATCCACTATTAATCTCTGCAGTTCTAGTGAAAATAAGATTTTCTTATGAGAGTGTTTGATTACTTCTAGTGTAGTAATGTTCATAGCATTAATCAATTGCTAAAAGTGGGATAATTGACCATCTTTACTTATAGCTAAAAGTGTCGTATTCCCTAAACATCTTAAGGGAAATAAATTAGCTTGCTTGTTAAAAACTACCATTCCTATTGATTCTTTCTCATAGTCTGCTTAAGACATTAATTTTCTATCTTAGCCTTTGCTATTAAAATTTAATAGTAATTAGGCTAACCTTAGAATGATCTCTCGTTATCTTTATATAATACAAAAAGTAAAAAAAGAAATGCAAGATCCAAAGAATAGATTAGATGGAAGGAAGATATTACCTATTTAATTAAAATTAAGCATATACTCTTATCATCCCATCATTTCATTCCAGTTATTTACCCACATTTTTTCTTTTCATTAAAAGCCTTCAACTAATCATCGTCCTACATAGCAAAAAAAATGTGTAATATCAACTTATTTTAAACTTTCCTTTTATCCATTTTTCTCCATATTCACTACCATTGAACTAGATTTATCCTGTTTCTAATAAAGAGAAAACAGATATGCATCCATTTTTTAAAGTCTTGCTTAAACTATTTGTTCCTTTAATGGTTGTTATTAGATAGTCAAGTTTAAAAATAAAGATTAAATATAAGTGTAAAATTAATTTATTAGTACTAAGGAAAGAGTGTTTATCAGATATTCCATTTCATTGGAATTTTGCTTCTTCTGGAGTTTACGTTCAACTTCAAAACAAAAGCATCTTTCTAATTAACGTTTATTAAATATATATAATTCCCTTTCATTTTACAACAGGATAAAACTGCAGCATTTTCTTGCTTATAAATTTCTTTTCAATTCTAAACTTATCAAGACCATGCTTTATTTCCTTGTTCGTTTTATTGTATATTATTTTAAAATGATCCTCCGAATACTACCAATGGTTTCATAAGTACAGATGTGAATGCTAAAGGACCTGGTAGTTTTGATTTTTTTTCCCTTCACTAGTCTTTAGTTATTTAGTATTCATAAATATAAGGGATTTTTTAGTCCTAGGTGTTTATTCCTCCAAATGAGTATATTTTTTGCTTTCTTTCATCAACTATAAGGGTGTTTCCATATAACTCTTAAGGTAGATACTCTATATTTTTCCATTCTTCTGGACTTAATAAATCCAGTTTTTCTACTTTTTTTATGATTTATGTGTTACTACTTTATCCTCCAGCAACATATATGACATCTTTAGAAAGACAAATACCAAACAAGCATCTTCCTTGCAAGAGTTTGGGGTAGTCTTATACACTATCTTTCGTAGCTCTTATTGTTTAATTCATAGCTTAACTTGTTTTCTTGTCAAATCCTCCTACGATAATAAAATCTCCCTAGTACATTACACTCTATGAATAATTTGGAATGTTTGCTTAAACTTCTTGAGTATATCCCTTTTCAGTTTCTATATTAAACAATAGAATTTTATTAGTTTCCCATACTACCTAATGGATTAAGTTTGATTAGTCGTTTCTCAATAATGCTGAATTTTAGTCTTATGACTCTTCTTAATTCAATAAGGCTTAATTAAAAGTCCCTTCTATTCCATAATGTTATTCTTCAATCAAGCTTTTACTTTTATTCTGTTCTTAGTTAATTTCTTCTGGTTCATACTGAAATGGACTATTCAGTTGCTTTATCTTATTCATACAGACATTTAAAGTATTCGCAATTCTTTATTTTTCATATATTATATGTTACAAAAACTCCTCATCGGCTGCATTTACAACGTTTTTCGGTTCTATAAACTCAATTTCTTTGCTTTTTACTTCGTTTATTTAGAAGCTTCGCTTTATTTGCATGATTTCTTCGTAGTTTTGCATCTTTTCTTTTGTCTTTTCGTTGATTGATTTTTGTATCTTGACAGTTTTTTGCAAAATGAGGTTGTATAAGCTTGACATAAACTAGCCTATTACTTCGTTTTCCTTTCTTTTAATACTTTGCTCGATCTCTTCCAACTTTATATCAACTTAACTTTGTTTCTTTTCATTTTCACATACACATCCTATTTCATACTTCTACTACAACTTATTCTACTCTACTTAAGGAAACTAAGTAGGTTTTTGGAAATAAGCTGCACTGCATATGAAGCATGTAAAATAGCTGAGCTACTAATGATGAAGCTTAGCACATTTATCGCAAATTAGATGCTAGCATGGTAGTTTAAGGATTATGCAGTCAATGTCATCAACTATCTTCCTAAAGTCTTACTTTTAATATCCTTCCATTTATTTTCTATCCCTTTATATTATAAACCTTCAAGCCTTTCATAAATTAAGCAGTCTTACAAGCTTAAATATACATTAGCAATCAAAAGGTAAGCTCTTTAAAGTGAAAACACTCTTAGGATAGCATATCAATACAAGCTGGGAAAGTAAAGGTAGATTAGAGGTAAGAATAACTGATGAAGGTATAGAGCAAACATAGCTCTGTATGGTATTAGTGTACTAGCTAGTATAAATTATGGGTTAGTTAGAGAAATCATTTAAAGGATTTCTAATCAATGTTATAGTATAATTCCTTCTTAGATGTATTAGTGGTAAGTTTGACCAAAGTATGGTAACTGTACATGTTAGAAAGTATTAAATGGAGGAGATAGGTTGGTTATAAATGGGTTAGTTTTTGAGATGAAATGGTAGAGGTTGTAGAAGCAGATTTTAGTTGCTCTTAGAAAGTTTATATTTAAGGAGATTTATAATAGTATAGTATGCAAAGCTTAGCATCTGAATACTTCATATGATATCATCAATAAATGCTAGGCTAGTATAATCTCACTCTATTTCATACAAGTAGCTTAAGTACTGATATTAGTTGCAATCAGATTTAAAGCATACAGTTATACTTTAATACGAGAGTGTTGGTATAGCTATTATATAAAAGGGAAGGGGTACTTAATAAATGGTGCATGATCGTTATCTAAGCAGAGTAAATAGGAGATTACTAAATGATTATGAAAGTTGTTTTCCTTTATTCATTCACTTTTATTTACTAAATCTACGCTATTTTTTTAAACTGGAGGGTATACTTTTACTATCTTTCTAACTGATAAATTTTTACTCATACATAGCAATCAAAATTAGAGAGGCAAGATTGCTCTATAGCCATTCAGATATATATGGTTATATGAGGGTAGCCTAATAACAACGTTCATCTTGATGATTTTGATATCCCTAAGAAGTAATAAAAGTTTGTCGCTTTCTTCTTCGAATTTTGATCATAAAATTAAGGTAAAATGCAACTAAATCAGCAGAATTAAAGGTTTAGTCTTGTTATATTAAACTAATATAGCAATGAAAATCACTCTTCAAGGGAAGGATGATAAAAGATAGAGGTTAGAATAGATTTTTGCTTTTGATATCTAATTCAATTAACGACAGTATCTGAAGTATTTTATTTTGATAACTCTTCAAAATTTTCAGACTATTAAGCCTGTTAAAAACAGCTAAAAATAAGCTTTAAATAAAATCTGATGTACTATATAATAAGGGGATCTAGCTCAAATGGTAGAGCGCTCGCTTAGCATGCGAGAGGCATTGGGATCGATACCCAAGTTCTCCATTTTTATTATAAAATAACAATTCTTTATATCATTTAAAACTAACTTAGGTAGTAATGATTATCTATGGGAGCATGATCATTGAAGCAAACATCTCACTGGAGATGGATATTACCAAATATAGTACCATTAATTTGTAAAAAACTGATTAGCAAAATATTTTAACCCTTGATTCATTTAATGGAATCGATTCATTAAGGTAAGTCAACTCGAAGCTATTAAAAGCATGATTGATAAAATAAGCAAGATGAAGCTTTTTTTAACTTATCTGATATTTAAACTTATATTTAGCTTAATAAATCAGTATGATCCAGTTTCTGAAAAATCAACCTTAAACTAACTTTCTTCATCCTAACTTAGATTTCATCTTTTAAAAGCTTAAGCTTGATATATCTAAGATATAGATACAGTAATAAAGCGAGACATTCAATAATCAAATTTAAAAGGTTGATACAAGGAAATCTACTAACGCTATCATATTTTAACCGTTTTTCGGGTATTAAAGTTGTTTACATAAAGATGAAAAGAATTCATAAGAATGATCAAATATAGTAAGGAGATCAGTTGACTTCATTTTAAGAATATCCTTCAGAGAAAAAAAGAAAACATTCTAGCGTTTATATGAACTCACTTTCTACCTACCTTTAGCAAATTATTCTATCCTTCTTGAACTTTAAGGAAATTTGCATAAGTGAGCTAGTTCAGAAAAAATGGTATGATATAAAGTAAGAAGCTATCTGCTTTGACACTCAATAGATGCATAATTTATTTGAAGCTCGAACAGAAATGAATTTAGCTTCTGCTATCTAGCTTCTTAGTTTAATAGAGCTTAACCTGAATAAACTAAAAAGGCATAGACCAAAGGTAGTGATGTTTATACTTAAGTGAAATGAATATTTGAAAAACGAGATTAATCAGAGTAGCAGTTTTAAAGCCTAATTATCTAAGATGTTGAAATGCTTTGTGGAGATACTGAACTCGAATTTAAATCAGATTAACGATAAAAATGGATTTTTATATGGATAAACACTTGTTAAGCTGACTCTTGAAGGAATTTGCTGAAAAGAGTATATTAATGAAATCATATCCGCATGCCCTAAGCTAGAGTACCTGAAATTAAAAGCCTGTTGTGTAAGTGGAAGGAACGTTGAGAAGCTTATAACACTTTAGAAGCTAAAATATCTTTCATTGGTATAAAACTGAAGCGCAATAATAACTCGACAGTTTCTAAACTTCAACCAGGAAAGTTCTCTTCATAGCATATCATTCGCAGAGACTCAGATATACAACTGATAATTTCTGCAAAACTATGTCAACATAAAAGGAAATTTGATAACAAAACTAAGGCTTAATATTTCAAACACTAGCTCTAATTAACTAATCTAGATATTTAAAAAATGCTAAAATCTTAAAAATCTTACAATTGAAAATGGAGAATCAAAGCATCAAGATTTTATTGAGTATATTGGAGCAAATATAAATGGACTATAAAGACTGAGACTAATAATAAACAAATAAAGCTAACAGAATTTTCTGGACTTTTTTAAATAAAACAACTCTCCTTTAGAAATTCTAGAGTTCTAGTTATGCCATCAAATAGACTTTTAAGTAATAGAGTAAATAGTTAAAAGATTTAAGACTTTAAGATAACTAACTTTTATATCTTGTAATAAGGTATGCCAGGAAAGTATTGAGTATATATTCAAGAATAATAGAAGCTTGAAATAACTAAAATTATGGTCTCTAGATTTCTAGAGGAGTAAGCTTGATATGAAAGATGAATAAGGAAGATTTTATAACTTCTGAGAAAAGCTCATGATGTTTGAATTGAAATCATGCAAATTTGAGAAGAAATTTTACTAGGAAAAGATGGTAAATGCAATAAATGAACTGAAGAGATAGTTTCCAGATTTAAAAGTGACTGGATTTGAATAAACTTAACTTAAATATCTTAATTATAAAGGCTGAAAAATTTAATGTTCCATACTGAAAAAATTGCTAAATCATAAGCTTCAAAATCAAATAGATGCTTAGCTGTAAAAAAGAAATTAAAAATATTATCTTTTATAAGCTAAAAACTTGATGAACATTATGCACATTTTATCGTATATCTACATATAAAAACAGAATAAAAAAAAGGAAATGTGAAAAGATAGGCAGCAAAATGAAAAGCAGAGAGTTATATTTTATATCAAATTTACTCTTTATTTTCTTTAATTTAGCCTTGAAATTAAATTAAGCTTATAAAAATTGACCTAAATTTTTTGCTTGGATTTCTTAATTTTTAATTAATAAAAGTTAGACCTTAAAAGACCGAAGAGAGTATTTAAGGTAAAAGCAATTTAAATCCGAAAAAAGTTTAAACTATTAAATCAAAAATCCAAAGAAATTAAATTATCTATTTTTATTAAAAAAAAGCTTTATAAAAATGGTTTTCTAAAGCACTTTTTAAAGTTTAAAAATGCTCTTTAATAAAGATCAATTTTCTTAAATTAGAACATCTTTCTCGTTAAAATTCAAAATAATTAGTCTGATTTTAAATGTTTTAATAAACGAGCATCATTTCAAGATTTTAATTTTAAATTTGAAGGAAATAAAATAAAATAATTTTTGAATTCACTAAAATATTATTTTAGTTTAGGATCTTCTTCAGTTAAATAAATAGCCAATCTTTGAAATATTTATTATTCTAACCTCATCAAATAAATTAAATTTGATTAACTGAAATTTTTAGTTAATTATTCCTTTTTTTATTTATCATTTTTAAATTATTCTGGCATAGTAATTTTATTATTCTCACTTCAGCATTTTTTGACAAAAATAAAATGAAAAGATAAATGCATTATTAAATAGTTTAATTTGGAAATTATACGTAATCTGAGGGTGAAAAAAATTACATCTTCATTAGAGGTTGGGGAAAGGAAGTATTCATTATCGAAATTTTTTTTCCTCTCTTTAGGTTGAATTTGGACACTTGCTTTGTTGGCCCTCGATAATGACAATGATCCTTTCAATAGCTTTACTCAAGAGTTTTTTCTTTCAGGATATTCTTCATCAGAAATTGGGGAAATAGAGTACTCATAATAGATTTTTGTTTCCTGTTGCTATGGTTTTACCCCACGATACAACCTGCAAATGACCTGAATATCTCAAGTAGTATTTATTTTTATCATATTGAGGAGTAAAAAAGTTGTGCACTATCGAAGTGTTACGCTCTCTAATTTTTCATGCCTAACTATACTAAATAAATTTGAACTTTTTTATTAATTAAAATTTAAATCCCTAGAATTGAAATTTTTGGTAGATTTGATTTATAAAAACATTCAAAATTTTTTAGCATAAAAAGACAAAAAAATGAGTCAAATTTGTAAATCATAAATATTAAGAAAAAAAAAGGAATTAATCAAATTTTAAATTACATTAGAAGTAAATTAATTCTCACATATTAAAGCAAAGTTGAGAAATTTAAGTTTAAAAAGAAAACAAATAGTAATATAAAGCTTGTTATAATAACTTATTGAGTTTAAAATTTTAATCTTGCTACTTTCGTTTTAAAAGTGTTAAAAACTAACACATTCAAGGAATAAAATAAAAGTAATATGAATAAATAGTTCTATTTATAAAGTAAGCGTTTGGTAAATTTTTTTGTTATTTCGCTTAATATTTATTTTTTATATTTCTACTTAGATTGCTTTTTTGCTTTATTAATCTAAATAATTTAAGCATTTAAATTACTATATATCCAGTATCAGATAAAAAAGTTATTAGCGCAAAAATGTTTTAACTTTTGCTTCTAATCTTGAGAAAAAATTTTTATTTCTAACTATATAAACAAAGCTTATATTTTAAAATGATATCTTGAAAAGAGATAATTAAGTAGATTATACTAAAGCTATACTTAGAAATTTTAATTATTTCTTTCTATTTTAAATTTTTCTTCTTTTTTTTAAAGAAATTAAAAAAAATTCTGTACATGTCTTCATCTGAATCAATTTCAAACTGAGATAATTCTTCTTTCTCTTCAATAAGCTCATAGAATTGTTTTTCCATCTTCTTGTAATTTTTCTCCAGCTTCTCTAAACAAATTCTAAGGTCATTGTTGTCCTTTTAAAGTTATTTATTCTGTTACTATTAATTACCAAGATCCTGTTTGATTAGTGTCACACTTGAATCATCTAATATCAGTTTCTTTCTGTAAATACCTCCAAAGTAGTTACAATATAGCCTCCTAGATGTTCCAAATTTTTTACGATGCTGCTCAAGCACTCTTCTTCACTTCGGACATTACCTCCGAAAATGTCCAGCCTTTTGACAACAATAGCAACGTTTTATTAAGGGCTTGAATAAAAATTTTTATTCTGTTTACATTTTTTCAATTTCCATCTTTTCTGATTGAAGTTAGATTTTTTTTGATTGGTAATCGAATTTCTTCTTTCGTTTTCTTTGATTTGCTTCTAGATTTTTTTCTAATAGTTCAAATTAGGAAGTTAAGGCTTCAATTTAAAACTAAACTTTACTTACCAAGTCTTAATCTTCCTTTTCTCTATCTTAAAAAAGAAGCCGAAGATTCAAATTTTCCGCCTTCAGGATCTATATTTCGGTATTCATTTTATCAATTAATGAATAAAGCTATATAATGTCTTGCTCGTGGGGTTTCTCAAGCTTTTTCAGTTTGCTAGGAAATTCCGTATTTCCCAATCCTTTACAGGAGTAGATTTATCTTTTTTGAACTCTTGGTTCTTGTTAGTTAACTAAGACTTAAGATTGATCTTTAAGGTTAGAATTCAAGATTTAGATTCCCGGGTCTTTTTCCATTTTTTTTCTATAACATTCAAAAAATTTATTTTCGTAGTTTGATTTAATTAAAAATAAAAAAAGGGTAAAAAAAGTAAAAAGTTACAATTTCGCTAATACCAAAGTTTATAGAATTGCATAATAATTATTTTTCTAGAAAAAAAGATTAAAAATTTATTAGATTTTCAGATAAGTTTCACTTGAAAAAAAAATTATAGTAATTGTATTTTAAATCTAAGTTGATAAAATTTAATTTTCTTTAAAAAAAAGAAAAAAAAGCTGAAAAAAGTAAATTCAACCTTTGAAATAAATATATTGGATATTAGATAGTTCTATATGTTCAAAATTAAAAAAATTTAATTTAAGTTAATTTTTCATGTTTTACTACTCGCTTTAGATCACTAATAACATTTTTTTTAAAGAATGATTTAATAATTTTATTTTTATCTTTATTAAATAACCAAAAATTCTTTTTTCGATCCCTTTTTTTTTATTTATTTTGATTTATAGAATCAGTTAATTTTAAATTTAAATAGATGATATTATTTTGATATAACTTTTATACTATTTTTGATATTTTTATTGAAGAGTAATTTTTGTTGATTTAATGAAATTATAATAGTTTAAAAAATTGACATAAGAACTTAATTATTAATTCATTTCTTCAATTTGAATTTTTTTCGGATCAATAATCTATTCTTCAAAAGGCTAATTTTTTTCTCTTGGCTTTTTCTGAAATTTATAAAGGGGAAATTTTATAATAATTAGTTAGCGTGATTCCACTTATATTTAGTTCATCACGAATCAAAATTTCAATGCTGAATAAAAGCATTTACTTCGAATATGTTTGAATCATTTCTATAATAAATTTTGATGATTTTTAGTTTTGTTCTTTCTAATAGTTTCACTAGGTCGATTTCCATTTATTTCTTATTGAATTCATTAACTGCATATTAAATATATGGAGCTTCTTTGCTTAGTCGGAAAATTTTTTCCTATAGATCTTGCCTTCTTAATGTAATAAAGTCTGAATATATTTTAAAATCGATTTTCTATGATTCTCTATTCTTTTAGTTTAAATTGGAAGCAATTTCGCACTTTATATCCTGGACTCTTTCAATATTTGCATCTAATTCTTTTCGTTTAGGGAATATAATTTATCTAGGTTGTTGCTAAATCTCCATCGGATCATTCACCTATATCTTTTAGAGGAATATGCTTTCCATCAGCTCTGCGAAAGGTTGAATTTTGTTTCTAATCAATCGATTCTGATATTCGTTACTTACTTATTTTCAGCTTTTAGCAAACTTGTTTTAATCATCAGACATTCAAAAGATTTCACTTTTAATAAATATAATGAAAAGGGTTCGCTTTTTTTATTTTTTGAAGGGTAATTTTAAAAGTAAATGATATAAAATAAAGTCTTAAAAGTGACTCCTAAGAAGCATTAGATTTCTCTCAATGAATATCTTAAAAAAAGAATAAAAATAATGATATATTTAAAATTAAAATAAATTGCTAACATGACATAACTTAATTATTCATATGGTATCACTTTTATTTGGTTTGCCACAAATTAAAGAGTTTAAATTTTATTGGATAGTTTAAATCCTTAATTCTGGCTTTCGTCTGGATCGAACTCTATGAATATCGGCTTGAATAGATTTGGCCTTTCTTAATTGTTAGAGTTTTGCTTTGTTATCAGATTTCAACAAACATTTTCCTTGTTCTCCTTTTTCCTTTTTTATGCCTTTATGATTTCCATAATTAATTAATCCCCACCAAGCAATTTTTCCCTGTAAAAGTGTCCTTCTGGAGTACAATATATTTTAGCTACATTTGATCATAATTTTTCACTTGCATACTATTATTTCCTCTAAAAGTATCTACTTTCGCTAGATATATGTCCAATCCTTTCACTAAATCAGCATTTTGTCTTACAATTACTAGAGATGTGTCCGAGTTTTCTTTAGGAATATTAATAAAAAGAAAAAACATAAATTTTAAGATTTGTTGGCACAATCAGTGCAATCAGTGTAATCAGTGTATCAAAAAATAGGAAATCTATAATAGGAGTTAAAAACATAAAAATGAATGGTTGAAACACTAGAAAAAATGCTAGAGAAAATGGGCACAGAACTAAACCCTTAATTTCCAACTATATAGGAAACAATCAATAGTATACAATAGCTAATATGATACAAATTGGATAAAATTTATAAATAATTAATTTCAGCTAGAAATTTGAAAAATTTTCAACGTCTGTAAGGCTTTCATTTCTCTAATAGTATACAAGCTTCCATCTGGTAAAATCTTGCTGTCTTTTTCAAATCTTCCCATCACTTGATGGAAAGAATATTATTTTTTTACGTCAGATTGATCTCCAGATTGCTCTTCTTATTTTCTTCTGCTACGGACATTTCTACCAAAATGTCCTAAACTTTGCGAATTTTACATGTTTTTCTATTTCCATTGGATGCAGCTACTCTATTATAATTTTTGTCGAATTTGATCCAGTTTTCTCTCAATCCCTGTATTAACTAATATTATCTCAGACATTTTTTTCGTCTAGTTCTTGCAAAATTAAAATGACATTTTCCATTGTAAGAATTTTTCGTTAAGCGGATCAAGTTTATAATTGTTAATTTAATTCCTCAAATATTTAAGTTCAATTTTCTAAGTTCCAGTACTAAATAAAAGAGCTCTAAGAAAAATGGATACTATAATAAGAAATTATTAAAAGGATCGATGGATAACAAGAAAGTATACCTATGAATTTATGGATGATGATACAAATGATTAATGATAAAGCATAAGAAGAAATACACTGTTACATATGTAAAAGCCAGTTTCATTATTAAAGACATTGTACAAGAAAAAAAAGTCAAAATATCCAAAAGCTTAATTAAAGATCTATTTTAAGAATAACTAATTAAAACAGGTTTAATATATAGAAAAAATTATAGCCGTAAATCTAGCAATTCTAAAAATAAATTTAAATGAAAGAAACTCAGCTGCAAAAGGTAATTTTAAAGAAGGATGGCGGACGAATAAAGTCCTAAGTCGTCCCTTAGTTCAAAAGAAAACTACCTTAAGATTACTGGTTATAAAAGTAAATTTCGAAACTATAAACTCCTTTTAAGTTTTTACCTCTGTATACATTTTTAAATTAAATTAACTCAAAAATTAAATAAGAGCATAGAGATATTCAATAATATGTTAATTAAATATATTATATATATGTATTTTAAATAGGGAGGAATAATCTTCCGCTGAATCGTCAAAACTTTGGAATAAGGAAGTATCTTGAATGCGAAGAACTGCTTAAAATCTATGTAGAAGCCAAGAAGGAAAGACTAAGGCACCAAGTAGCGCTATATGTGAAAAATGCCTGATTATAAGGTTTCTTAGGGCATCACTTCGACTATAGCCTATTTTTTTGAAAAACAGAATTTTCAAAGAGTTATGACTCTTAGGTAGTCTTCATGGAGAAACTTCGTAAAATTTAAAAATTTAATTTAAGAGTTACGGCCATTGAGGAACTACGCACTCTATAATCTAAATTATGAATTAAAAATGCTTATTAATATTATGCTATTTTAAATTTTAACTTCTATTTTCTGTTTAATATTACAATATTTTTGCTCAGTAAAATTTATTTTTTCAGAAATATTAAAATATTTTTATTCTCAACCTTGAATTTTTAATTTATATTTTCAACTTTTACTTTAATTTCCATAAGTTCTAATTAAATAATTCTAAATATTTTAAAACATTAAAATTCGAATTTTTTTTGATTTGTACAAAATTTAATCATGAGGCTTCACTTTGTTGTTCTTCTTTTAGTTTATTCTATGATCTTGAGTCTCATTAAAATATTAATTTAAACCGGATTGATTTTAATATAGAGTGGAGTACTTTAATTTCTAGTGCTTATTATGTAATCACCCGTTGAGTTATAAAACCCCTTTCATAAATTTTTAATTCTATATTTAGAATTTTTCCCCATTTTTTTTAAATGAGAAATCAATTTTTTTTTACTTTTTTTCTGATTAATTATTTCAAAAAGATAATCTAATATTTAATTTTTTTTTGCATAATAAAAATATTTAAAAATAAAAGAGATTTTATAATGAAATTCAACTATTTCAGAAAAAAAATCTAAAAGAGATACAAAAAATTATGTTATAATGACAGTAAAATTAATCATAATTTTTCTTTTTTTATAAAAGCGAAAAAATGAAAAAAAGTAAAATTAAAAATACTCAACTAAAGAGAAAAGAATCGAGAAACTAGAAGAATTAAAATTAAATTCAAAAATATTTAGATAAAAAGCAAAGGAATTTTTATTCATTTTTTTAATACAAAAAGTTTTAAAATAGCTTTTTTCTGCTTTCTTCCTATTAAATCTTTTTTTAAGGACAATAAAAAAAAAATGTTATTTATAAGAAGGAATCACTTTGCAATCCAAGCTAAAAATAATAAAAAAATTACATGATAATGCTTATTTTTCAAAAAGTATTCTAAAATAGATAAACTCGATCATAAGAAGATTCAGATTGAAATCCATTTTTGAATAAAAATCTTGAATAATAATTTTATATCTAACTTAAATTCTTAATTTCTGAGAATATTTGAATAAAAACACTAATTTAAATCCATCCGAAACTATCTCACATATATTAATTAAAATTTACGTAATAATAAAGTATAATGAAAAAAGAAATATCAAGATAGAAAAATTTTAAATCTGCATTGAGCAAAAATATTTAAGACAATAAGCACTTTATTTTTAATATAGCTCCTTTAGATTAATTAAGCTAAAATAAATATTTATATTCCAGTCTATTATTCTCTTGAAAACTAAGGAAATATGAAAATAATTTTTTTATATCTCAACTTTAAAAATAAACTTAAACAATTTTTTAAATAAAAATGCAAGAAGAAAAATTTAAGTGTTTCAAATGCAAAAATGAATTCGATTCTTTACTCAACACGCCTAAAGTCTTACCATGTAAACATACTATTTGCTTACACTGCTTGCTCAACGATTATAAAGGGAAAAATTTTAATATATGTCCAAAATGTGAAAAAAATTCTAGATAAAATCCTAAATTTTTGCCTGAAAATATATAAATAATAAACTAAATAGAAAAGACTGAAATGGAATTTAAATTAAAACAAATAAATAATATATAGCTTATTTTTTAGAATAAAAGATAAGAAATAAAATTAATAATTTAAGAGATTAGATAACAGAAATTTGACATATAAAACTAGCTTCTAAAAACGATAAATAAAATATTATTTGCTAAATTAAATTTAGTATAAGTTGAACTATCTTAGTAGCTTGCCTTTTTTGATAGTTATATGAAAAAGAATAAACTATTTATTTTAAGAAATACTATAATAGAAAACTTAGAGTAAGTGTCTGAGATAAAATAATTTAATTAAATTTAGGATAATGGAAAATTTGAAATTTCGTGTATGTTAAGTTAAAAGCAAAAATTGATAGTTTTAATTTATGAAATATTAGATATTACAGTTTCTTAAGGATGCGATAAAGTTTAAATTATAGTAGCAAAAGAAAATTCCCAAAAGAAATATGATTAAATAGAAATGTAGGAAAAAGAAAATTTAAGCACTTATACTTAATAACTTTAGCTTGAATCTCAAAATTTAAGGGTAAAAATTGATAACCAAGAAAATTAAATTATGTAATAAAATCATGAAATTGATAAGCTAAAAAAAATAGTTCAAAGTAATGTTTAAAGTGAAAATCAGTATATTTCTTAAATTTAGGAATAAAAAAGTAAATTTAAAAAAGAAAAATAAAATTTGTAAAAGGAACTGGAAGAAAAAGGAAAAGAAATAATTTTAATGTACTAAAAATTAGCTGATTAGACAGAAAATATTTAGTAAAATGAAGATGAAAAACGAAGAGAAAAATCTCAAGCAAATGTTTTGACAAAAAATATTGAATTTAAAAATCTATAAATAAATTAAGAATAAAATGACAATAAAAGTCAAAAGGCAAATTAACTAAGTGAAGATTTGTTTCAAAAAAGCAAAGAAATACTAGAATTATAAGCTTAATTAGATGAAAAAGATAATATGTTAAAGCAAATTTAAAGAGAAAACTAAATTTAAAAATATCAAAGCCAAAAAACTTACTAAAAAGCTAGTAATTTAGAAAATTTGTAATAATAAAAAGAGAAAGAAAACATGAATCAAGTTTTAATTTTAGAAAGTAAAATCAAATTAAAAAACTAGCAATTAGTTGAAAATTAAAATTAAATTTCTTCGATAACGGAGTAACTGAATGATTCGAGGTTACAATCCTAAAAAAAATCAGATGAAATCGAAGAGATAAATTAAAAATTAAGGATAGCCTTAAATTCTTAGAATGATTTAAAATTAGAAAATCAAAATAAAAAGAAAGAAATTTAAGCATAGTTAGAATTAATTAACATTTTAAAACAAAATATAGAATAAAAAGAAAAAGAAATTAATCTTCTATAAAATTAAATGAATGATAGTCAGCAAACTTTAAAAATGCTCAATTCTAAAATTTTAGAATTATAATAATAACCAGGAAACATCAACTAAATTATTGATAAAACTTAACATAAGCAAGGAGAAAAATATGTTAAGAAAGAAAATTAAAATTAATAAAATTAGCAAACATAAGATAAATAAAAAAATCTTGATTAATAAAATTAAAAACCCAATGCAAATATAAAAATTCCAAAAGGAAACCCTCAATAAAGATATACTTTAGATGATGTTATGAAGTTACTTGAAAAAAACGGAGCTGGTAATTTGCCAACTTCTTAAGTAAGAATTTGATAATTCAATGAACTTATTCCTGATAATAAAACTTTAAATAAACTTAAAATTATAGGAAGAGGAGGTTAAGCTATTGTTTACAAAATAGAAATAAATAATCTTTAATATGCTCTCAAAATGATGAAACAAAGAAGAGGAACAAATTAGCAAGAACTGATAGATGATTTTTATAAAGAATGTGAATCATTATTAAGTGTTAATGATTAAAGAGTTCTAAGACTTTCAGGAGTTGCTTTAGATGCTAGCAATGAAGAAGATTTTTGTCTATGCACTATTACCAATTATCAAAAGAAAGGAAATCTCTATAATTTAATCCAAAATAAATTACTATTTCATGAAGTTAAAGATAGCTAAATTAAACTTTAGAAATAGTTAAAGTTAATTTATTAAATAGCAGAAGGAGTGAATGCTATTCATAACTCTAGTATGATTCATAGAGACTTAACATCATAAAATATTTTATTAAATGAAAATGATCTCCCTAAAATAGCAGACTTAGGATTATCAAGAAATGACTCTATAGATTTTACAGAAACTGGAAGAGGAACTATTTAATGAATGGCGCCTGAACAATTTAAATTTTAATTCTATAAATAAAGTGATATTTGGTCACTAGCATGTATAGCTGTAGAGATATTAAATGAATCTTCGTTATGACCTTAAGAATGAAGCCCAGAAAATATTAGAAACGCAATTTTGAACTAAAGATAAATACCTAAATTTTCTTAAGTAATACTGAAAAATGAAGAACTGAACAATTTATTAAAGAAATGCTTTTCTTTTAATCATAAAGAGAGACCTGATATTAAACAAATTTTACAAGAATTGTCTGCTATAAAGGAATAATAATAAAAGTAGCTAGAATATAACCTCAATTAATAAAAAAATCAATAGCTTTAGAGAAACTTATAAAACTAATAAAGAGAAAATGTAATAAAAGAGCTTAAAGCTGACTAAAACAAATTTGATAGCAAAATTAAAATCGATTAGTCACCAAAAAAATCTTCTTAATAAGATGGAACTAATAGCAACTAAGCTAAAATGGATTAATATTAAAGCTTTTAAGACAAAATTTAAACTAAATAAGATTAATAAATGATCTAAGTAGCGCAAAACTAGTAATTCAATTGTTTACTTTGCAATTAAATTTAAGCTATAGAAAATTAAGCACTTATGGGTTGTAATTGCTAAATTTGTAAAAGCTGTTTGTAAAAATGAATACATGATTTAGTGAAATAAGAAAAATATTAAATATTTGAGATGATATGTCCAAATACAGCATGCATGTAAATTTTGGAAAGAAATAAACTTACTTAAAATAGTGATAATTTTAGAATATTAGAAGATTATGCAAAGCAAGAAGATTTGTAATAAATAAAACAAAAAAGGAATCAATAATGGTAAGACTTTACTTGTCCATAATGTTAACGTCAGATGAAGATTTACGAAAATGGTGAATTTACTTGTTTTTACTGTAAAAAGTAAGAAGAGGCACCAAAGCAAATTCATCAAGTAGGAAGTGAACTTGAGAAAAAGTTTTGAGGTTAGATATAATTTTTTAAAGCATAAAAGCTTTTATTTATAATCTTTAAATAATATATTATAATTTTTCTAAAATTAAGGTGTTTCTTTCTTATAAGCAATCTTTTTGAAAAAGATTAGCTTAAAACCAAGAAATTCATAGTCTTTAATAAAGGTACGTTTTTCAGATTAATAGAAGTATAATTTGAAGTAATAAAAAGGATCTTTATAGACTTAGGAGATTATTTTACAACAATAGTATAAAAGAATTCATTTCTTCTAATGCTAGCAAGGATTTAAGAAGCAACAGATATTTCTAGCTTTTTTAGATATTCTTTAGAAGAAAAAAATTTTAAAATTAAGATTTTTTGAAGATATAAAGCAAATTGAGAAAAATTTGGTAATTTAGGAAGGATTTATTTAACTAAGGGAAAAATTCTAAATGAAATGTATATAATCAGTGGCATAAGATTTTATAATTCAGAAGTAAAACTTTTCAAAACTTATTACAATACTTGGTATTTTAATCAAAAGTTAGATAAAATTTTCTCAGTAATAAAGCATCAGAATCCTAAGATACTTACTTTTGCATGAGCTTTGAAAACTAATGAAAAATTGCTAACTTTCTAGAATAAAACAATAAAACAATAAATTAAGAAATTGGAGAATATATAAAATCTTCACTAGTGATTTGTAAGGAATCTTTTATAATTAGAAAAGAAGCGCAGCTTCTAGATATTTTTCAAGACTTGAAAAAAAATAAGAAATTAAGAGAAATGTCAGGATCCTATGGAGGAAAAATAACAGCAAATTGAGAAAGAGGACGAGAGACGCAAATATTTTTGCTAGTTTCAATCAAAGGTTTGAGAATCTTTTAGAAAACCAAATGATATCTTATTTATAATATAAATTCATTTTAATAAAAAAATTTTGTAAAGAAATGCTTTTCCATATAAATCTAATTTATAACTTAGATTAAAAAATATCTAACAATAAAAATTTATTTATGAGAGTCTAATCACTTCAATGGCGCACAGAAATGCATAAAAATAAAATGATTTATAACCTAAAGCAAATGCAAAATATTTTAAAACTGATTTATATGAAATATTAAAAAATAAATAGATTTAAAGGAATAATTAAAAATTAATTTTCAAAGTTTAAGTTTTTAGATTTAAAGTATAAAATAAAGACCTTTTCATTCTTTTTTTTTTAATAATTTCTAAAATTTTTTAATATATTTATTTAATTTTTTTCATATTTAAAATTGATTGTTAAGGAACAAAAAAATGTCTAAATAAAACTTAAAATATTAAATAATTAAAAAAATTAGATTATAGAACGCGTAGCACCTCACTAGTGCTCAGTTCTTAAATATCAATGCATTTCGGAACTCTTTAAGAATTTTTTTTGGAATAAAAAGCTTTTTTCAATTTCATTCATATCTTCTTCTTAATTCTCATTTATGTCTTTCATTTCTTCATTGTTTTCTCGATTCCATACTCTCTTCTTCTTACCTTCTTTTGATTAGTTCTTTTAATAAGTTTGAGTTATTTTTTTTACTTCATTCTACAATTCTCCTTTTTATCTTTTCTTCTATATTAGATTTTTATAAACTAATAGAAATTATCCTTTATCAGTTCTAAAAACCTTACCTATTTCTATGCTTCATAATATTTTCTTTCTTTAAATCCTTTTTTTCTTTATTCTATAATACGCCTAATGAATTCTTTAGTTTTAAGATCAATTTTTTTCAAAATTTTCTAATTATTAAGTTCTAATAAGCTTTTTCAAATTTAGCCGTTCCTCATTAATAAAATTAATTAATTATAAATTTTTAAAGTTTAAGGAAAACTAAATTCTCGTTATACTGCATTCTCTGAATGCCCTCTTGACAGAATTTATGGAGATATTCTGCTTACCAGTTTCTTAAGCAGAAACCACCACTATGTGTATTAAATTCATACTCCATTATTATAGACTTTAAACCCCTAAAAAATTCATATAATCTCGAGATTCTTTCTTCAGTCTCTAGATTCAACAATGAATTTTCCTAAAGATTGGAGGAATAGTTAGAAGTCTAAAAATTTACTCTCGCCATTCTTTCTATTATATACATAAATAAAATTATCCATTTTTTATATTTTAATTTCATTATATTTGATTAAGAACTCTTTTTTAATTTAACTTTATTAGAATATAACTGTCCAATAATTTAAAGATTTTTAACAAGAATTTGGAAAACATTTGTATTATAATCTTCCAAAAGTGTTGCTTTTTTTAAGATTATACATTTCATTTTTTAGCTTAATAAAAAAGAGAGAGAAATTGATTTTAAATTATAATTTAAAATTTTTTGTCTTGAAGATTTGAGATTCAAAATGTTGAGATTGTAAACCAGAGAAATAAAATAAGATTTAGGATATTCTTAAGTTATTATTTATTAATTATTAGCATTTATTAAGTATATTTTATTTCATATATTATAAAAAAAAGTTTATTTGCTAAATTAAATTAAAATATAGTTTAAATTTAGGCAAGAAGCTTGAAAAACTTTATATCTTAAAAGTTCTATTTTCTCTGAGAATTTATACTTGTTCGACATTTGGTTTTTTTCTTACGACAGATCTTTCATTTTCTCGATTGAAAGAAATTTGTTGGCTTGTGTCATATAGTTCTCCAAATCACTTTTCTTATTCTCTTTTCATGCTGGTATTTTCGTTATAAATTTCATCAAATCCTGCAAATGAAGCACATTTTTCTGAATTTTTTTGTTTTTTGTTCTGATTGTCCTTCTTCCCTTTTTTATTTCCATTGGAACATTGTCATATTATATTTTAATTAAATAGGATGGTCCTTACCTTTTAAGGTCGTGAAGAATTCCCCAGAGATGAACTGACTGTGAAACAACCTTTTCTAAATGTTGGACCTGATTAATCTCTTCATCATGGATTGTAAATCTACCTGTAATCGCCTGTTGGTGTCCTGTGCTTTGGAGATTTTGAACCACAACCTTGCCCACAAGAAGAAGAGAGAATGCTATGGGAAAATTGGAGATTAATGAGACTTACAAATTGACTTTTTAAAAGAGATGCGCTCTATTGTGGGGCTACGCACTCTATAATATCATTTTTTTTAATTTGAATTCTTGTTGGAATATTTTCGATTTTTTTCAATTACTTTTTGAATGTGTCTTGCCTCCCCATTTTTTCATCTTATTCCTGGAGAATTCAGATGTCGGTTTTATAGTCTGAGCTATTTCTCTAACAATTTTTTTATTTGTAATAGTTTGAAATTTTGCACCAAAATGAGGTTCTCCATCTTCGATGTGGATTTCAACCAATTAATTTGTTTATAATTAGTCCTCTTCTATTATTCGAATTCTAATATCAGTTTTCAGATTAGAACTAGCATCCAAGTTGAAACCATGCCTTTTAAAGTCTGTTCATTCAATTCTCTCACATCTTCCTGGCGGTGGGCTTTTTTAATTTCTTTTACGGAGTTTCAGTGTCTCTCATAATGCACTCTTTTCTCTTTCGAGGTAGTGGATTAGGAGAGTGCTATATTTATGAATGTTTTTAAAACCTGACCCCTTTACTTTATACCTTAACCTTTCTGCGTTCCTCTTTCCCCAAGAGAAATCCACCTTTAAGAACTTCCATTTTTCTTTTTATATATTCCTAATAAAATAAAATTATCCTTCCTTTTAATAAAAAGATTTAAAGATAACCTAAAATATTAGCAAATAGAAAAATGGAATCAAGCTTTATATTTTTATGAAGGTTCTAATATAAATAAAAATGAAGGCAAACTGAAAATAATTTGATATACTCCAAATTTTTTTTAATTATGATTTAAATATGAGATGTCCTTCGTTTATTTTTATTAGACAAGATATAATCTATAACCATATCTAGCGATTTTCACACTTCGATAAATTATTAAATCATTTTTTTCTTATTTAGGATAACTTTCTCATCTATAAATCTTTCTTAGTTTAACCATTTAGAAACAGCATAATTCACTTCCTCCTCGTACTCCTATATTTCCACTAATAAGATGCTAGATAAATTTACTCTCTATTATAATTTAAAAGTATTATTTAAGAAAATTTCCATAATTAATTGGATTTAGATTTATCATCTGACACTTGTACCAATAGAACCTAGAAGCTTGATTTCATTTTTTCCTTACTCATTAAAAACCTTTTGAGACTTATTTGGTATTAACTATTTGCTGCATTTCCATCATTTTGAATAGTTTTGTTTCTTTCTACAACTCGGATTGGAATTAAAGCTCAAAATTCTTATAAGCGTAAAGAGAACTACTGGACTTCTTTATACTGCTTTATCTATATAAAATAGTATAAGGAATTAATTTTATCATAATCAATGAAAACAGACAAAAGTAAAATAGAAGTGCTACCAAAGTTACTATACTTGGATAATAGGAACAATCGTTTTAATATGAAAGTCAGCAAACAAGAAACCACTCTAGATTATAAGCTAATAAAGCTAATAGAAATCTTAAGACTAGGAGTAGATAAATTTAAAACTCTCAGTCCAGATAAAAGCTGATGACATATTCTAAAAGTTTAGTAAAGAAACCTCTTGTTTAAAAATAGCAAATTTAAAATGAAGCGTCTTAAGAATAGAATTCATAGTAAAGCTGATCTAAAAGAAACTAGAAAAGACATATTAATATACTAAAGTAGATTGAGCCTAATTGGTGCAATATAGTGAAAAAGAAAATAAAAAAATCTTAAATAAAAACACGTTTAACTTAAAATTTAATAAAACCTTACAGAACAAGAAAATGTTAGAATTGGAAAAAATTAAGTTTCTTTAAAGTCAAGAAATATAGTGAAGGAAGAACAAATAAAGATTATATGGAAAAACAAAAAAATCATATAAAGAAAATCGATAAATAAATCTTTACTACATTTGCTGGTTTGGACGATATAATTTATTTTGCTACAGACAATAAAAAAAGCAAGACAAAAACTAGAAAAATTTTAATAAGATGGAAGATAATTTTTTGAATATAAATATTTTTATTTTAAAAGAGTTAAATTTTAAAAATGTTTTACTAGAATATTAGCATAAATAAAATGCAAACTTGATCAAAATAAAATATTTTTAAAGAAAAAAATTTTAGTTCTTGAAACTGAAATTTATATGAGAAAGAATTCTAATAAAAAGTTAGTCGTTTTAATTAATTTTTTAAGAGATAATTTTAAGTATTAAACATACTACGATTATGACATCATTGTTATCTTTTTCCTTAATTTATTTCTATCGAGTAAAATATGCGAAAATATAAAAAAATTCGGATAAGTTTAGTTTGATATTTTTAAAAATAAGAGTTAATAAATTTTTAAAAAGATATATATTATTAAATTATTAAGATAAAATTAAAGGATAAAATCATTAAGAATAGTTTAAAATTAGGTTATATAAAATTGAAAGATTTAATTGACTTAAAATTAAGAATTAAAATTGACTTCCAAGTTAGTAATTTTATGTGTTATATTGAATAAGTTTTTTCTGGTTTATTTCTTAAATATGTTTTTGTATCATTTAGAAACATTTTCAATATGAATAAATATGTGGGATTGTAAAGCGTTTAGCACTTCGATGATGTGCAGCTTTTCGATAATAGTATTTGATATTAAAAAAGTCCTCTCATACTTCTTTTGTCATTCTATTCGTCCAATAATTCATATTAAAATGGGCAATCTGATTAAAATTCTCCTTGAGGTTTAGCAAAACGCTCCAACCTTTTTGAATAAGATAAAAATAAGAATTAGTAATTAAGTCCTTAGAAGGTCAGTCAGTCAAATGTTCATACTGAAAGCGAGAACCCTCAAATAAATTAGATTTATCTCCCCAAGCTTATTATCCCTTTCCCATGATGACATCTAGTGCGAGATTACTCCCAATGCAGTATACGTGCACCAGATTATCTATTATTTCTCCTGCCCATAGCTGACATCCATATTTTTTATATATATAGTAAACATTTCTATTAATTAATATTTTATTAATATAATCTTATTTCTTACTAGCATGAAAAAATTCATTATTTCTAGACTAATTTCAATCACAATTTTAATTTTAGATAAGAAGTTCACAGAGCCATCCAGGTCGCTGTTAAAAAAATTTTAAAACTGTATCTCAACCTTTAAACGATTTTGCTTCCTCTTTTTTAATGATATTTCTGAATAAAAATAATAATATTTTCACATTTTACAGAATAACAAATGTTTTTATATCATAAATGTTTTATCATCTAAATCCAAAATATATCCATCTTGTTATGGATATTTCCATGTATTTAAACAAAATTTTCTTCTTTAATAAAAAATTTAATAGATAAACTTATGGATTTAATTTAGAATTGCTTCTAGGGTATTTAAACCTCTGATCGTTTTTATGTATATTCCAACCATAGACAGGAGGATTTAGCTGGTGCACCAACTAGGCAGATTGGTCATCCTTGAAGTTAGGTGGGTTCTTTTCTTCATAGAAGATACTTTCTCATCTTACCTAAGGTTCCGTTATTGCTATTGGCAACTTCTTTTTGTATATTCTCCCTTAGAAATTATAATACATTCTATTAAAGATTTTTTGTATTCGCTATTCTCTTCGTTCTCAATAGTAAATCTTACTTCAGTACTGAATAAAAAATGTATTTTATTAAATTTTATAGCTTCATAACTAAATGTGGAAATGAAGAGAATGGAACAAAAAGCCAAACTCCAAGTGACTATTTATGCTATTGAGCCTTTTGGACCATTTCGCGAGGTAACATACCTAATAAATTATTCCGGGAAGATGAAGCAGCGATAAGGATGATTGGAGTCTAATCCTTAGCACTGTTTGCGTTGGATTGCAGAGTCGATGATGATTTGGCATGCCATAGGATCAGATGAAGAAGATCAATCCTAAAAAGAATTTTCTCATGAGGATACTATGTTATGTATTTAGAGACTTCTGGAAATCCAAAATTCTGGACTCCAAAGTAAACCAAACTTTTTATCTTAATCTTAATTAAAAAAATTAATTTTATTCTCTTTAGGCCATTATAAAAAGAATGAAGGGAGCAAGAAAAATAATAGTCTAATTATACCTCAATCAATAGGAGATTTCTGGTTCGATCCAAAGTTTGAAGAAAAAGCATTTGGATACTATCCTGCTTTAATAGGAGCTTGAAATCTATGATCATGGACTATGCATTCAAAACATAAAATAATCACTTCTTTCAGAAACTAATCAGTAGAATAATCCTGCTATATCCATCAAAGCCTTTCAGAAACGCAGAACAGCAAAAGCTTATCTTTTCTCAATTCTAAAGTTACTAATTAATGAATTATTTAAGACTACTTAGCATTTTTACTTTTTAACTTAAAGATAAAAAATATAAGTAACCAAATACTTAAGTAGTATTTTAATAATTATACGAACATATTTCTACGATTTTTTAATCTTAATTTGTTAAATAAAAATTATATAAAATAATGAAGAACAGCAGTTGATATCCAATCACTATAGACAACTTTTTTTGGATTTTTTATACTAATTAACAAAAGATTTCTTTATAGCTTAGTTTTTTTATTTTTGCAAAGTTTTAATGAAGAAATTAATATTTAAAATATAAATTAAATTGTATACTTCCAGAAATTTAACTCATTTATTTATATGCTCTAAAACATTTTGCTATTATATATAGTGAGGAACAATTTTCCTGGTGAGATTGTAAAAAATTAGTAGAAAGGAAAACTGGGATCGGGGATAACGCTAGAATTTTTGAAAGGGTTTAGGAGGACAGGACGAAAGACATTAAAGTAAAATTATTGAGAAAGATAGCAAACAATTAGGTCTATTAAGGATATCACTCCAAATATGGTGTCATTGGAAGTCAATATTTTAAAAGGAGTAATAACGTTAGTGTAACCTTCATTGTGAGATTTTTAAGACTTTAAATACTTAATTTAAAGAGCTGCGGGTCAGTTAAGAGCTAAACGCTCTATAATAAAATTTTCTTTCTGCTTATTATGCTTAAATTATTAAGAGAACTATAAAGAATGAAAATATTATATATAATTTAAATAGGCTGGAAAGCCCTCTCCTTCGGATGCTGCTTGGAGACTCAGCAATGCAATAATAAAAATGAGCGCAGACGGAGGATAAATCGACAAAAGAGAAATCAATAACAAGAGAAGGAAGATGCAACAAGCTGGATTACTCTGAATGCCAGGAGGAAACTTTCTTCATCATAGGTCGGGGAAATGTACCCCGTAATCACATATTGCATCCTATGCTTTGGAAGGAAAAATTACAGGAACGTACGGCAAGAAGAGAAAACAAGATAGAGAGACCAATAAAATATTTTTTCAAATTAAACAAAATTAATTTAAAGAGCTGCACACCAACGAGAGTGCTACGCGCTCTATAATCGAATTTATTTATTATTTATCAAAATCTATAACTTTATTTAAAACTGTTTTATTAAGAAATCTTAACTTTTTACTATTTTCATTAATATCTATTTTTCAACATCATTAAACTATCAATTTTCATAAGAAAAATCTTATGAACTACTAAATTTCTTCCAAAATACGTTCAACTTTTTTAATTTATTTGGTAGTTTTCTTTTTTATTTAAATTACGAATTCTTTCATCTAAAAAAAGAATTTCCTATCCCTATATAACAAAATATAATGACAGAATCAATCATTAAGTTTTATTATTTTAATCACATCTCTAAAATTCTAAAAATTGCATCATTTTTAAAGTTGTTTAAAGCTAGTTAAATCTAGTTAAATGTCGAAAAATTATCAATTTAATATTGAATAAAAATTAAGTTACTATACCTTGAGTAAAGTTTTCCTATTGTTATATAATAAAAAGGAAAATAATAAACAGTCAACTTAAAAAAATAACCTGGCTAGAAATAAAATGACTTGATTGAGATTTACTCGTTATAGACTGAGAAAAAATTATAGGAGACAGTGAGTAATAATTAAGCAAATAATCATCCTAGATTTAAAAATTAAATCAGGATGACAATAAAATCCTGAATGCAGAATTGAGCTTAAAAGCTTAGATATATTTATTTAATTAAGAAATTAGAAAAACAGAAGAAAAATATAAGAAGCTCGAAATCTTAAGTTAGGTCACAAATAAGTTTTGATTAAAGTTATACACAATCAAAAAGAAATTGAACAATCAAGTTTAAATACATATCAAACATAAAAATATTAGACGATTAATCAAATAATTAAAAGAAGGACAGGTATATGCTGATACTATTGAAGATTAGGAAACATAAAAAATCCAGTTGAAGATACCCAAAAACTACAAAAGGTGAGATTAAAAAATTCTGATAAAACTTAGCCAAGATTTATTATATGTCTGAAGGTGACTTATATAGGAAAAAATGATTGCTGGAGATTAATTAATCTAGAAAATAGTAGATAATCAAAAAAAAATGCTTGGAAAAGAATAAGATTGAAATAAAATACCAATGGTAAGAAAGAAAAAATTAGCATTCATAGATATGAAATTAAAATACTTCAATAATTTTACGATGATTCTTGAGACTTTTTATAAGCTATATGAAAGCTAAATAAAGTCGAATTCACATTAATAAATTATGTTATGTAAAGTTATACTATAAATAATTAAAATTTACCTTAGAATTTTGATTAAATGTAATATTATAAATTTGTATTATTATGAAAAATTAATTTTTTGAGTTTTATCAAGATCTTAAAAATGAGGCACCAAGATACTACGAAAAAAATTTAATAAATTAGGAAAAAAAAAGTTGAGGAATTTGCTTAATCGAAGTAAATAGTAAGAAGTATATAAAGGAAGATGCGACTTGAACTTCTAAATTAAAGAAAGTAGAAAGGAATATAAAAATATTACAATAAGAGATTTCTTAAATTTTCACATTATTTGACACAATTCGAGTAAAAGTTTAATCAATATTGAGATTTAAAGAAACTTTTGAACAAATATGAAGATACAATGTTAAATTCATTCAATATGAAGAATATATTTCAAAACTTACGTCAAAAGAACAAATAGAAATGGCTTTTGAATTATGCTTCAATATTTAAAATAAAAGTTAATCATTACTGCGAAAAAAAATGATCGAAAATAAAAAAAATTCTGTAGATTATAAAAGATATAAAATAAATTATAGCATTTTAAATGTATTTTAGGGTTATTATTATTAATGAAAAAAATGGATGTTGGTCGCGGTCGGGAGAACTAGTAGATAATCTGGTGCAATGTGTACTGTATTGTGAGTAATCTTGCAATAAATGCCACCACAAGGAAGAGTGGATAAGCTCGAAAGAGACAAGCCTAACTTGCCCGAGGGTTCTTGCTAGCAGTAAGAATGTTTTATTGACGGGACTTGCAATGATTCAATTACTAATTCTTATTTTTTTCTTATTCAAGAAGGCTGGAGCATTTGGTTCAAGCCTCAAGGATAATTTTGAATAAACAGATTCCATATTTGGAGAAGCTGTTGTGATTCATTGGACGAATAGAATTAAAACAAGAAGTATGAAAGCACTTTTTTAATATTAAATATTAATATTGAAAGAGCTGCGCTTCAATGAGGTGCTACACGCTCTATAATCATATTTATTTATTGAATATTAGAAACTCAAAAAAGATTTATCATCACTAAATAGATCTGAAAGAAAGAAATAATTAAAGATTTATCCTCATTATAAAACATTGATTTAATTCCTTAAAATATATAAAAATAATTTTTTTGGAAAATATTATTAAGTATAAAACTATAAAAAACAACTAAACAAAAATGAGCAGATAGATGGCTTATATTTCATATATGTAAATAATTTGAAATTTACTTAAGCATTAATTGTAATAATATATTTATTATATATATTATAAAATGGATGTCGGCCGCGTCAGCCAAACTAGTAGGTAATCTGGTGCAGTGTATACTGCATTGCGAGTAATCTCGCACTAGATGCCACCAAGGGGAAGGGTGGATAAGCTCTGTTGAGACGTACCTAACTTACCCCGAGGGTTCTTTCTAGCAGTATGAAAGTTTGATTGACGGAACTTCTAATTACCAACTTAATAACTATCTCTTATTTGGACCTTATTCAAGAAGATTGAAGCATTTTACTCAAGATTTTAGAATAATTTTTAATAAGAAGATTCCCCATTTGGAGAAGCAGACATGACTCATCGGATCTCTAGAATTTAACAAGAATCATGAGAACATTTTTATATTAAATATTAATATTGAAAGAGCTGCGCGCCATCGAGGTGCTACGCGCTCTATAATCATTTTTATTTATTTATAAACTAAAATAGACTTAATATACTTATATAGGTAATAAAATAATTTTTTTCTCTAAATCTGTAAAAACTCATCAGATATTAATTCAAAAATAAATAAAAAAATTAGAATTCTAATTGAGCTTCATTCATATAAAAAATATAGAAAACACATAAATTTAAAATTTGTTTTTGTTAATTGCTCAGATATTTAACAATATAACGTCTCAAAAATTTGTAGATAAGATATTTAATTGAAAGATATCTTTATCCCTTAGAAATTAAGAGTAACACTTAAATTTACTTTTATTTTGAAGAGAAGGAATTTTAGTTTTATCTAAAAATTTACAAAAAAAGGATAAAAAATTATTAATTAATAAAAGCTAAACTTACTGCAAAAAATTTAAAAAAACTCTTTATTTTTTTAAAATTTAATAAGAAACAAAATTAACTATATTTTACTTATAAATTTTATCCTATTAATTAGTGAAAAAAATTTTAATCTAAGCAGATTAAATTATGTAGAAGAGAATAAATTTTTAAAATACCAAGTTATTCAATAAGTTATCTGTAAAAAGTCTCAAAAGGCTAAAGTTTCAGAATTTTTACTATTATATTTAAATCTTTCAAAAACATACAAGCTTTACATATGATTTAGATTTTTTTACCGTATTTTGTAGTGAAAGTAAAATATAATTCATTTAATTTAATTTTCTTTCATATAATTAAACCTTTATATCCTACTTTTATGTTTACTTCAAATTTTCAAGTAAAATGACCTTAATTAATAAATCTTGGTCATTTTTTTTAAATACTTTATTTTATTTTAAATAAATGAAAAAATAAAAGAATAATTTTTTTATAGTTTTATAAAATTATCTTTAATGAAAGTTTTAAAGCTTTTTCACTAACCTCAAAATTTGTTCCCAAGTTCACTTCCTACTTGATAAATTTGCTTTGGTGCCTCTTCTTACTTTTTACAGTAAAAACAAGTTAATTCACCATTTTCGAAAATCTTCATCTGACGTTAACATTATGAACAAGTAAAATCTTACCATTATTGATTCCTTTTTTATTTTATTTATTGCAAATCTTCTTGCTTTGCATAATCTTCTAATATTCTAAAATTATCATTATTTTAAGTAAGTTTATTCCTTTCCAAAATTTACATACATGCTGTATTTGGACATATCATCTCAAATATTTAATATTTTTCTTATTTCACTAAATCATGTATTCATTTTTACAAACAGCTTTTACAAATTTAGCAATTACAACCCATAAGTGCTTAATTTTCTACAGTTTAAATTAAATCGCAAAGTAAACAATTGAATTACTAGTTTTGCGCTACTTAGATCATTTACTAATCTTATTTAGTTTAAATTTTGTCTTAAAAGCTTTAGTATTAATCCATTTTAGCTTAGTTGCTATTAGTTCCATCTTATTAAGAAGATTTTTTTGGTGACTAATCGATTTTAATTTTGCTGTCAAATTTGTTTTAGTCAGCTTTAAGCTCTTTTATTACATTTTCTCTTTATTAGCTTTATAAGTTTCTCTAAAGCTATTGATTTTTTTATAAATTGAGGTTATATTCTAGCTACTTTTATTATTATTCCTTTATAGCAGACAATTATTGTAAAATTTGTTTAATATCAGGTCTCTCTTTATGATTAAAAGAAAAGCATTTCTTTAATAAATTGTTCAGTTCTTCATTTTTCAGTATTACTTAAGAAAATTTAGGTATTTATCTTTAGTTCAAAATTGCGTTTCTAATATTTTCTGGGCTTCATTCTTAAGGTCATAACGAAGATTCATTTAATATCTCTACAGCTATACATGCTAGTGACCAAATATCACTTTATTTATAGAATGAAAATTTAAATTGTTCAGGCGCCATTCATTAAATAGTTCCTCTTCCAGTTTCTGTAAAATCTATAGAGTCATTTCTTGATAATCCTAAGTCTGCTATTTTAGGGAGATCATTTTCATTTAATAAAATATTTTATGATTTTAAGTCTCTATGAATCATACTAGAGTTATGAATAGCATTCACTCCTTCTGCTATTTAATAAATTAACTTTAACTATTTCTAAAGTTTAATTTAGCTATCTTTAACTTCATGAAATAGTAATTTATTTTGGATTAGATTATAGAGATTTCCTTTCTTTTGATAATTGGTAATAGTGCATAGACAAAAATCTTCTTCATTGCTAGCATCTAAAGCAACTCCTAAAAGTCTTAGAACTCTTTAATCATTAACACTTAATAATGATTCACATTCTTTATAAAAATCATCTATCAATTCTTGCTAATTTGTTCCTCTTCTTTGTTTCATCATTTTGAGAGCATATTAAAGATTATTTATTTCTATTTTGTAAACAATAGCTTAACCTCCTCTTCCTATAATTTTAAGTTTATTTAAAGTTTTATTATCAGGAATAAGTTCATTGAATTATCAAATTCTTACTTAAGAAGTTGGCAAATTACCAGCTCCATTTTTTTCAAGTAACTTCATAACATCATCTAAAGTATATATTTATTGAGAATTTCCTTTTTGGTTAGTTGGATAAAAATTAATCTTTCTATTTTACTAATTTTCATTAGCTTTTTGAATATTTTATTGTTCTTCTATCTGTTTATTTTATTAAATTTAATTGGCTTAGTTGATTTCTTACTCTCCTTATTTAAATTAAGTTTGATTGTTTTTTTAAATGTTTTGAACTTCAATTAAAGCTATTTTTTGTTCTTAAATTTGTGGCTTTTGATTTTATTAATTTTTTTGAAATTCTTTTAATTATTTTTATAAATCTTCAATTGTCTTTTTATATTCATCGTTAATTTATGTTAAAGAAGTATTCTTTTAGTTCTGAGTTTCTATTTATTATTGTTTACTATAGCTTTATTATTTCTCATTTTATAAATTTTAACTTAATTAATTAATTTAACTTACTAGTCTTTAAATTTCTTCTTCCTTTATTTTTAGATGTTGATTTAGCTCTAAATTTTACTATTAAAAGATATTATTATTTTTTTTAAGTTCTTCTATAGTCTCTGATTGATTCTTAATAATGTTATTGTTGCTGCTTATTTGAATTTGCATTTCTTATTCGTTTATTTATTGGTTTAAATTAATTGATTTTATTTAGTTTTATAATTGCTAAATTAAACTTTTCTTTTGCAAATATTTATATTAAAATTGCTATTCCTATTATGTTTTTTCTTGCAATAAACGTTCAAAAGTTTATATTTTTTAATCTTTTTCTATATAATCTTTTTCCTTCATTTAAATACTTCTTTAAAGTTAATCAAATTTTGATTATGCATTTTAAATTTATTTCTCATAAAACTCGTTATACTATCTTAGTTAGATTATTTTATTGTTTAGTTCCTTAATTTCCGAATCTTTTTGTTAGATCTATTCAAAATGAGCAGATAAATTTTAATTCGCTATTTCTAGTTCATTTTTCCTTGTTTCTAATTATTCACTTAAGTTTTATATCATTTTTTATTACTTTTTTAAACTATATTCTATTTAGATATTTCGAGTTTCTTCAGATTTTACCTATTCTTAGTCATTTTATAATTTATTTTTCTATATAGAGTTCAATTTTTAAATTAAGTTTATTCCTTAATCTGGTTCTTTTTCTTAATTATATAATTCCCTTTATTAATCTATTTTATTTTTGTTATATTATATTTATATCTATTCCCATTCATTGTCAGCACCATTTTGTAAAAATTCTTCAAGCTGTTCCAAAAAATTATTTTTCTATTTTTCAAGTTTCTATAATTTCGTCTAGCATTTTATTTCAATTTCTTTTATTTGGCTTAACTAGTTTTCCATTATTATTTCTTCACACCAATTTTAATTTTTAGCGATTCTAATTTATAAATCTTTTTTTATCTATTGGATTTTTTAATTAACAGCTTCCATATTTTATTGTATATTTAATTAAAATTGATTAATTCCACTGAATAAGCAATTTTCTAGAAGATCATTTACTGTCTTTAAAATTTATTACTTTTAGTAAGATATAAAATCTATTTTATCTTATAAATTTTCCCTTACTTTCCTTAACGGATTTAGCATAATATTAGTTTCAATCTCCATATAATTTTGCCTATTTTTATGTGTAACAACAAAGTTTTACAGTCATACTAAATTCAATTCTTTTTTATCTTAAGGTAAGTCACAAAATGGACATATTGCGCTATTATAATTATATGGTATTTTATTAAAGCATTGATTGCACATTTAATGATCACAGTTTCAAAGCAATTAATATTTTTCCTAGCAGAACTGGCATAAATATTTTTTTTACATTTTATTGTTAATTTAAAAAAACAATTAAAATTAAAAATTATAAGATAAATTAAAATTCATTTTGGTATTTTCTTCCTAAAATTATTAATTAAAACTTACTTTTTTTATTTGTTAGAACTAAATTTTAATAACTGATACCTATAAAATCAAAATCATATAATAAAAGAGTTTAAGTTAAATTTATTTGCCAAAATTCTGGATTTGTATTTATAGATCATTAAAATTAAATTAAGTTTCAATTTTTCTAGAAACACAAGAGAGAGTGTAGCATTATGGTAGTGTGCACCTCTTTTACTGTTTGAAGATAATAAGAATAAATACTACTTGAGATTTTCAGGTCTTTTGAAGATTGCCTCGTGGGTAAAGCCAAAGTGAAAGAAGATAAAAGTCTGTTGTGGGTATTCTACTTCCCCAACCTCTGATGAAGGATATCTTGAAGAAGAAACAACTGAGTCAAGTTATTGAAAGGAGTAGCGCCATTACCGAGGACAACTGAAGCATATATCCAAAGTCCAATAGTCGATTAGGACTTCTTTTTCCCAACCTCTGATAAAGATGTCCCTTTCATCTTTCCCCTCTGATTAAGTATGACTTCCAAATTAAATTATATAATAAGTCTGCTTTATTTTTTTAGCATAAATAAATAAAGATGATTATAGAGCCCGTAGCATCTCATTAGCGCGTCAGCTCTTTTAATATTAATATTAATATTAATATTAATATTAAAAAAAGTATTTTACTATTTCTTGTTAAAATTCTAGTCGTCTAATGAGTCAAGCAGCTTCTTAAATGAGGAATCTACTTATTAAAGATTATTCTCGAATTTTGAATATAATACTCCAGTCTCTTTGAATAAGATTCAAATAAGAATTAGTGGTTAAGTTATTAACAGCGCGTCGGTCAAACTTTCATACTTTAACAAAAATCTTAAGAAAGTTAGGCTTATCTCTTCTAAGCTTGTCCAATCTCTTCCCCGTGGTGGCATCTATTGCGAGAACACTCGCAAAGTAATTAACTCTACACCAGATTACTTTCGAATTCTCCTGATCGCGGCCGACATTAATAAGATATGTCTTTATGGTCCTTCTTTTATTTTCATCATTTTAAAATTGTATATTTGCAAATGCTTCATGCAATTCTAAACCTTAGTATAATTTTCTTCAAAAAATGTTTCCTTTTTGTGTGAAATAAAGTTAATTATGTTTATTTCAGAATTTTTATTTTTGCTTTTTTTAACTGCCAGTATTATCTGACAAGGTATCTTTTTCTCTGCAAAACCAATATCATGGTATTTTTCTCTGTTTATAATATGGTATTTATTCTTTCTTGATGTCAATAGAATCTCCATTTGGTTCTTTTTAGAAATACATTGATTGTGTTTATGCTAAAATCTTGCTATGCTTCTCTTCTATCTATGCTAATCGCATATTCACTTCGGAAACCCAGGTTTATTGCTGATTTACCTTTTTTTATTAATTTTTGTCTTGTTAAATTTTCATCATTGGTAGCAGGTTTTCGATTTTTTCGTTTCGTTTCGTTTCTTGACTCAAATTTATTGATCCCCGTTTTCTATGTATAATTTTTCAATTCCTTTTAGTAATTAAGATTGAAGGCTATTTATAGATTTTCTTTATTCGAGGTATTAGCCATTTTTTATGAATTTAATATTTTTGCTTACTATAATTTAAAAGATGGTGGGAGCTGAGAATGACCTTCGTGACTAAACTTTCTGGTTTTATGGCTAGGAACAAGTTCCTTTCCTGTCGCTGAGAAAGTCCCTGGTTAGAGTCATTTTCTGAAGGGAATATTGTCTTTGAGATTATCCCCTCTTGGTAGGGGCTTGAAGCCTAGCTGCTCATAACGATGGAGCTCCCTAGTAGCTGTGCCTGGAGCACAACAGGATATCCCCGTTATTCCATAAAAAGAGAGCGTTGGGTCGTGCAATCGAAAAGGAGTTTCCGGTCCAAAAGCTTTTTTAGTTGAAATTAATTAATATTTTTGCTTATTTTTCATAATTGGATTTTTAATTTTTTGATTAATATTTACATTAAAAAAATTAAAATTATATAAATGAAGAGTTGAGTAGAAGACTAGAATGAAAATTCACTAAATTAAATGCTACAAAAATAATTTTATTCATCGTTGCCAATTTTTAAACTAAAAGAAAATCAGTTTTAGACTTGATCAATAAAAAAGCTTATAATAACCTGATTTTTTATCGCTTTAATAAATATTCAAAATAAATCTCAATTATTATATATATAAATAAATAGGGAAGAGCAATCCTCCAACTGAAACTGACTTAAACCCTGGTACAGGATGTACTCATAGGTGAAGAACCAGCCAAGAGAAGAGAAGATAAGATCGTAGAGGAATAAAATAGCATTAATGACGAAGGATGCCAGATAACAAGGTCTCTTAGGGTAGCCTTCGGATTGTGGCCCTATAGAAGATAAATCCACAAGGGAAAGCTAGCACTATAAAAAGACTTCAGCAATAATTTTTTTAACTTTAGAAATCTTTATTAAAGAGCTGCGCACCATTAAGGTGCTAAGCGCTCTATAATCTCATTTCTTTACTTATGTAAAAAAATTTAATAAAAAACAATAAAAAATTATAAAATTAAAATAACTGAAATTTCAAAACGCAAATATTCTTTTTTATTACTAGAAATTATAATCTTTATATAACCAAATAATTTATGCACTTAACTGTGATAGATTTAATTTTTATCTTTTGAAATAGTTGTTAATTTAACTTTCATGAGTTTTAATTCTAATCTCAATTTTGCATTGATATTTAATTTTTTCAAATAACTTTCCTGAACTTCCAATAGTGTTAAGTTTAGTATTCGTCATTTTTTTTTCTTAAAAAAACAAAATTTAATTTTTTAGAGATTTTTTGAATATCACCAGTTTATTCCAATTTTATTAATTATTTAAATAGGGAAATAAAATGCTTTTTTATTAAATAGTTGTTCGAAGATGAACAACAAGGTCATCTTCATCAGAGGTTGGGGAAGTTAAGTACCCATAATCGACTTTATGTCTTCCCCTGCTTTGGTTTGGCCTCGAGACATAAGATTCTTAGACCTTCGACACTGGCTTGACTTGGCTTCGTTTATTTTTAATTCTGGAACGAAAAAGAAATAATATTGCGAGCTTCATCAGAGGTGGGGAATTTAAGTACCCATAATTGACACATGTCGTCCTCTGCTTTGGTGATGCAATGAGACACAATCCTGCCATGTCCTTGGACCTCCAGCAAGTGTTAAAGATTACGAGTATTCTAAAATTATATCAGTATTGAACTTTTTATCAGTACTGAATAATTATTCCAGTATTGAACAAGGATTATCATTATCTGATAATTTTATCAGTAAGAAACATTCTTGTCAGTATGAAACATTTTTTTTAAAGAGCTGCGTACCAACGAGAGTGCTACGCGCTCTATAATCAAATTTATTATTTATTTATTTACTTATTTATTTATCAGTCTATATTTCTTATAAGCAGCTTTTTTTGTCCTTTAAAATATGATATAGATATAATATTATTTATAGGATATAGATTTCAATTTATTTATTTTATATTAGAATAGCTAAAAAGGAAATCATATTATTCCTTTTTTTGTAATTTTAGAATTATCTTTTCTGATGGAAAAAAGTTTAATATTCATATCTTTTTTTATTTTGCATGTGAATTTATTTTATCACAAAACTTTAACTATTTTATTTAAAATTAAATAAAGAAGTTCTGATCTTAAAACGCCAAGTAATTTAATTTTTGATTATCAATCTTTTATCGCGACTAGCCTCTCGAGTTTTCTGTATTCAAATTTACAACTAAAAAGATGATGGGAACTGAGGCTGATTCTCTGATAAAATCTTCTAGTTTCAAGGATAAGATCAAGTTCCTATCCTGTCGCTGAGAAAGTTCTTGTTTAGAGTCAATCTCAACAAGGTAACAAAATCTTTCTGTAATCAACTTTTACTACCGGTTTGAAACCTTTCAGATCATAGTTATGGAACTCCCTGACCGAGAAGTTTATTGAATTAAACAACAAGATATCTCCATTATGTGCATCAAAAAAGTGCTCTGGGTCGTTAAACCGGAAAGGAGTTTCCAGTCCCTTGAAAGATAAACCTTTAAGTTTATAATTAGTTAATTATTTCAAATTATGTATTTTATTAAATGATTTACTTTTTTTATAGATCTATTAAATTAAATCTTATACTGTAGCATAATAATTCTCATCGTGTTAGTCATTGAAAGGGCTAATTACTGCTAATAAACAATTTTATTATGCTATTTGCTATATTTAAATTTTAAATTTCTTTTTAATTTTTTTATTGTAACAATTAATTATGTTAACTATTTTTGTTAGTTATTTCTGTTAGTTCTAAATTTTCTAAAATTTGTAAATATCGCTTTTCTAATTCATGAAGAATAAAGAAATTTACTAAATAAAAATTAATTAAAAGTTTATTCATTCTAGTAGTTAATTAATTATTTTTCTAAGTAATTTAATTATTTTTTTAAAAGTTAATCAGATGTTTGCTTTTAATTTCGAGAAAATATATCATTAGAACTTAAATAAAATTTATGTAATGCTAAGACGAATTATATTTAAATTTTTTTTGTTCGTACATGCAAAATAAAAAAATTAATATTATTTTTTTAAATTAAAAAAGATTTGTTCTTATAAAAAAATGTATGATTTGGCTAAAAAATTATTTTTTATATTTTTTCTATTTGTTCTCTGAAATTATTTATATATATAAAATGGATGTTGGCCGCGTCAACCAAACTAGTAGGTAATCTGGTGCAGTGTATACTGCATTGCGAGTAATCTTGCACTAGATGTCACCACAGGGAAGGGTGGATAAGCTCCGTTGAGATGTACCTAACTTACCCCGAGGGTTCTCTCTAGCAGTATGAAAGTTTGACTGACGGGCCTTCTAATTACCGACTTAATAACTATCTCTTATTTGGACCTTATTCAAGAAGACTGAAGCATTTGACTCAAGATTTTAGAATAATTTTTAATAAGAAGATTCCCCATTTGGAGAAGCAGACATGACTCATCGGACCTCTAGAATTTAACAAGAAACATGAGAACATTCTGCTTAATATTAAATATTAATATTGTAAGAGCTGCGCGCCAATGAGGGGCTATGCGCTCTATAATAATTTTTATTTATTTATTTATAATATTTTTAATTTTGTTTAAAGTTTATTTTTTATGATATAAGTAAAATAAATGATATAAAAATAAAATTTATAAAAGTTAATATGATCCATTCTATTAAAATAAAATTATTTTAGTCAGTTTGACATAAAAAAAGGTGAACATTTTATGAATCTAAATTAAAAAAAATGTATTTTCATCTGATCTCAAATCAAAAAATAAATTTATAAAGATAATAATTTTCTAAGGTTAAAATTAAAATTTCATTTTTAATATGGATTATTAATTTTGTTAAGCTATAAATAAATTTTTTTTAGTAAATAAAAACTTTTTCATAATATTGACTAATAATTTATTTTATGATTTATTTAAAAGATTTAAGGAAATTTTATAAAAGTATATATCTTAATATAGATTAGTTTTTTAAAATTTATTCAATTATTTTATATTTTTTTCTTCGAAAATTTTTCTTTTTTAATTTAAAATAAATACTTAAATTAATATTATTTATTTTAAACCTAAAATATTAAAATATTTATTTAATTTTTGACTCACATTAAAAGGCATTCTTTATTTTCTTTAAATTTTCTTGTGAAACTACCTTCTGCTTATTATCTGGATCCCTTTTTTTCCTTCGATTTACAATTTCTGCAGATAATATTTCCTTTTTTGAAGTAAATCTGATGACTATTACATTCAGAGCAATTTTATATCTGCTTATCTTGTTTATGTTTGATTTCTTCATTAGGTTCTTTATTTTATTCATAGTTTTAATATTCTTATTCTATTTCTTAATATTTAGAATCCTCTTAATCAAATTTTTATCATTTCTTACATCTCGTATATTTACAAAATATAAAAGTTCTCTATTATCTTTTTATTTTTCAAATACTTTTTTAAAAAATTTTTAAGCAATTTATGCACGCTATGCAACCACAACTGAATTAATCTTAATTTTTAGGTTCCTCTATAATTTTTTAGCAAGCTTCACATTTTATCAGAACGTTTTGAACCTAACTTTCATTTTATTTTTCTTCATTTACTTTACTTGATTCAATCTCTAATTTACCCTACATATATTTTTCCTCTTTTACTATAGATATACTTTGCACAAACTCCTAAATATCCGGCCTTTCTTTGTAATCTCAGCTAAAGCATTTTTCTAATAACTTTTCTAGCTTCTAGTTCTATTTTATTTCTTATGAAAACTCTGGTTTTTATTTCAAGTTTAATATCTTTTCTTCAATACTTCCTACTGTTTCATTCTCAGACCAAAGAGAACTTTCATTCAATATCTCTACTGATATACATGCTAATGACCAAATATCACTTTATTTATAAAACTTATACTAAAACTACTCTGGTGCCATTCATTGGACTGTTCCTCTTCCTGTTTCTGTATATTCTATACTTTAGTTTCTTGTTAATCCTAAATCAGCTATTTTAGGAAGATCATTTTCATTCAATAAAATATTTTAAGATTTCAAGTCTCTATGTATCAATCCAGCATTGTGAATACCCATTACACCTTCTCCTATTTATTGTATTAATTTTAATTTACTTTAGTATCTTTTTTCTTTATTAAGAATATCAGAAAATAGTTACTTATTTTAAATTATGTCGAAGAGATTTCCTTTCTACTAATAATTAGTAATTGTACATAAGCAATATTCATCTTCATTAGTTGTATCAAGAGCAACTCCTAAAAGTCTTAGTACTTTTTAATTATTAACGCTCAATAATGATTCACATTCTTTATAAAAGTTCTAAATTAAGTCTTATTAAGTCATTCCTATTCTTTGTGTCATTACTTTGAGAGCAAAATCAAGGTCATTTATTTCTATTTTATAAACAGTAGAATAACCTCCTCTTCCTATAATTTTCAATGAATTAAGAAATTTAGTGTTAGGAATGAGATCTTTATATTACCAAATTCTTATTTAAGCATCTAAGCTAGTGCCAGCTCCGTTTTTATATAATAATGTAATAAGATCACTTAGCTTGTTCTACTTGTTCATCATCTAATTTATAAACATTTCTTAACTATTTTAAGGATCTTTAAGTTCAGCTTTATCTACTTTATCTTAATTATGCTATAAATTTTAATTAGACTCTTAATGAATTGATTTTTAGCTTTATTAGTCCAATGTTTAATCTCGTTATTTTTAGATATCTTCTTCACCTTTTTTAATTTCCACGATTTTTTTCTATGTTTATACTACTTTGAAAAAATCCGTTTAATCTTTTTCCACCTTTATGTTCATTAGTTTGATTATTATTTTCTTCATATGTTCTATTAATTTTTATCTTTGCTTTGTAAGTTTTTCTAAGAGCACTTAGCTTTTATATTCTAACTTTTATAATTTTAGAACATCTAAAGTTTTTTCTATTTTCATAACTGTTTAGTCTTCATTAGCACTTTCTAGATCTTACTCTTATTGTATCTCTTTGATTTACTACATAAAGTTACTTTGCGCTTGATTTAACTTTTTAAGTATTTTTCTACTTTGTGTTTTTAAAGCTTCATTAAGCATGTTCACAAGATCAACTCAAACTTACTATTGCAAGGTTTCTATTTATTTAACCATTTAACTTATTCTAGTGCTTTCACTCTCCATAAATTCTAGCTTTTGCTTTTTCATTTCTTATACAATTTTCACATTTTCGAAAAGTAACTCTATACCCTAAAACGAAACCTATCCGCATTAACTACATTTATTTTAACTAGTTTAATAGAATTCATCAACTAAGCAAGATGAACAAAAGGTATGATTACAAGCTAGACTTAAAGGTTTTTTTTCTTTTAAATTGAAATTTTCTTTACATCTGCTACATTCTAGCTCTTCTTACATTTTATTTTCAGATCAACTATTTTAAATATTTAAAGTATTCAATTGAAAGAAAATTAATTAAAGCTTAAAATCCAGAAAATAGTTACTTAACGTACGATTTCATAGTGAACAATTTTTTTAATTTAACCAAGAAAGTCTCTAATGAATATTAAATAAAGCAGGTATTCACATTAACTAACTAAGAGTCTTTAGTTTCTAATTTTGAATCTTAAAAAATGAAAAAAATTACAAGCAATCTAACCGAAATTTATGATTAAAGCATATTACGAGTTCAAGATTTTATGAAAATAAAAGTATAAATAAAATAACTTACTCAGGAAGCAGGCTGTTTAATAAGAATCTGGCTATTATTTAATTTTCACTTATTTATAGTTAAGTCAAATAATTAAGTTTATCTAATTGAAAATTTAAGAACCTAATAATATTAAAAAAAGGCTATCAATTTAGCTAAAGAAATTGTTTAATTAGCTTTTTATATTTTTAGGATCTTATTTGTCAAAATCTCAAATAGAACCAAGTAAAAATTCGAAATATCTATAATAATATGGTCATAAAGCTATTTCAGCGAAAAGTATATTTATCAATAAGTTTTCTAGCATCAACACTAAAAAAAATATTTTTCTAAGATATTTTTATAATTCTCTTAGAATGTAGTATTTACATTCGTTGATAGAGTTCAAACTGAAGTATTCTTAAAGGTCATTTTGAGAACAAAGAAGTATCTACCAAAAATGAAAAATCATGAATTAGTTTGAATAAAGTATAGTAAAAGAATAAGCTGATTAAATCTATTAACCTCCTCAATTAATCTGGCAGAAAGAAAAAGAAAAAAATTTGCTTTTTTGCTTATCTCAACTTAGATTTTTAGTAGCATTACATTAGAATTTTATATATATAAAATTGAAATAAATAGAAACTATTGAAGAATTAAAAGAATAGTTACAAATTCCATTTGAAACATTTATAGTCGTTTTAGAAGAACTTCGAAATGGTATAAATTTTAAAGCTTAAAATAGTAATCAATGAGAAATATGCAAAAATTAATTTTGTTAGAAATAGTAGAAATAAAAAAACTAATTGGAATATAGATCGAGTAGCACACTCGATGTTGTTCAGCTCTTGTAATTATATTTTTTAAATTAACCAAAAATAATGCATTGCAAGTTTACTAAATTACTTCAAATCCTTGGAAATTATGCGTTTTAATAGAGTATGGTAAGGAGTGATAAATAGAGACCTAATCGTCTATCAGCTTGCATCAACCGTTATTTCATGCCTCCAGTTATTTTCTGTTTGACTTCTGTAAAACTTTTGCTAAATTCGAAAATCAAGAAGAATAATGTCATTTTAATTTTAAAATTATGAATTGGAAGCTTGATATAAA
Organism: Loxodes magnus; assembly: GCA_946699065.1. NCBI lineage: Eukaryota > Ciliophora > Karyorelictea > Loxodida > Loxodidae > Loxodes > Loxodes magnus. The sequence goes on along the minus strand of CAMPDV010000390.1, from coordinate 39,880 downwards.
AAATTTATAAAAAAATATGACATCCACACTAAAAAAGACTAATCAAATGCCGAAAAAATTAACGTGAAGCATCTAATCTCGAACATTAAAAGAAAAAATCGATCAAAGTTTAGAAAAATTTCTTAAAAATTCTCTACGTAGCAATACACGTTTGATAACAACCTTTTTTTCGAAAAAAAAGCAAAAAGCCACGCGAAAAATAATACGAGAGAAATATTTTTCGAAACCCTGAAAGTTTTATTCAAGCGTCTTCTCATAAAAGTTATAATGATAAATGTTAGAATAAGACATTCTAGAAAAAAATGCAAACATGATATAAAACAATGAAAAAATCATTTGAAAAATTTTAGAACTAAAAAACAACAAAAAAATAAAAACGAAAGAAAGCAGAAAAAAAATGCAATCTAAAAATAAAACTTATCTATAAATAAAAAATAATAAAAATTTAAAAAACTAAATAACAATAAAATTACTTCACTAAAAAAAGAAAGAAAAAAATAAAAAAGTTTAAAAAAATGCGAATAGTAAAGTAAAGCAAAAACTCTGAAAGATTTATAAAAAAATAAAAATAAAAAAACCTCTTAGAGTTTCGTAGACTCACGTGCTACACTTACACCATAAAGTCTCATATTTGTTATTTATGAATGAAATCTATAAAGTTATTTCATAAATTATAAAGAATGTTTAAAGTAATATAATAAGGGGATCTAGCTCAAATGTTAGAGCGCTCGCTTAGCATGCGAGAGGCATTGTGGATCGATACCCAAGATCCTTTTGATTTTTCAGCATTCGATTTTTTAGATTCTTTTTTCATTTTTTTTACCTCCTTGAGTCTAAATCTTTCCATAAGCATTTTTTCTTTCTCAGTTTCTTAATTTCGTAAACTTATTCTGCACCATTTTTATTAGCAATTCCTTGCTCACTTTTATAGAATTCTGTTTTTCTTACACCTCTTTTAAAAGAGTAGACTTCAATTGCTTTCTTTCCTTTTATTCCTGAGTAGATTTTTAACTGAATTGCTTTCTAAGATTTTCTTATGCTTTGGTATTAGAAGGTTTAGTAGCCTCTTTTGAATTTATTTACTTTCTTTTATTCTAATAAGTTTTTTATATCTTTTTTTATCTTTTTTTTCGTACACTTCTTTTCTTTTTCTCTTTCTCTTTTTATTTTTTTTCAGTATTTCTCTAATTTTTGTCATTAAAAATGTCTTTTATTAGAATTTTTTTGCCTTTTTTTAAATAAGTGATTTCATATTTCGCTTTTTTAATTTTTGGTTTTAATATTTTTTATATTATCTTTTTTTTTTTTTTATTTTGATTTATTTCAATTTTTTTTATTTTTTTTAGTATAAATGTTTTTTTATTTTTTCGCTCTTAAATTTATACATTTTTTCATTTTTATCTATGAGTAGTAATATTTTTTACAATATCTTTTTAACATGAATATTATTCAGTTTGCTCATGTCTTCTTATTTTTTATTCTACTTTTTTTTCTGAAATTAAAAGTTTTTAATTATCATTTTATTTTCTTGTTGTTTACTTAATACCAAAATAAAGCAGTTTAAATTAACTTTTTTTCTCAATTTTTTAATTTTAAAAACAAAATGCTTTATAAAATAATTTTTCTTTCTCCTTTTTTTACTTTATTACAATATGCTCTAAGACTAATAAAGCTAATAGTTTTATCAAAACAAAATTTATACAATTTAAGATGTGAAAGAACTGATAGAAAGACATAGAGCTTAATCTTAAGAAGCAGTTCCTAGGATTTGGAAGCTTTAGGACCTTATTCCTTCTAATAAAGCTTTGAATTAACTTTAAATAGTAGGAAAAGGTGGATAAGCTTTAGTGTATAAACTAGAAATTGATAACGAAGCATATGCGCTTAAAATGTTTATATAGAAACGAGGAATTAGTCAGCAGCAACTTGTTAATGATTTTTATTGAGAGTGCTATTCGCTCCTGTGTATTAACAATGAAAGAGTGCTAAGATTAGAAGGAGTAGTTTGGGAAATAGAAGACGAGGATGATTTCACTCTAGGTATTATAACTAAGTTGTAATAAAAGGGGAATCTTTTTGATTTGATTCATAGTTAAAATCTCTTTCCCACTATTGAAGAAAAGGAAAAGAGATTTAGTAAAAAACTAGAGCTGCTTTTTAAAATAGCTGAGGGCTTGAAAGCTATTCATGAGGCAAACTTAATACACAGAGATCTAAAATCTACGAACGTCTTTTTAGACGATTAATACAATCCTAAAATAGCTGATTTGGGTTTTGCCAAAAACTCAAATCTTTAGTCGACTTAATTAGGAAGAGGTACTATTTAATATATGGCTCCTGAGTTGTTTAATTACAAATTCTATAAATAAAGCGATATCTGAGCTTTAGCTTGCATAGCTATAGAAATTTTCAACGAGTCATTTCTATGACCAAAAAATCTGCATATATAAGCTATAAGAAACTAGGTATTCAATTAAAAGAAAATTCCATAATTTGAATAGGAAATTAAAGATAATCAGAAACTGGAATAATTGCTTACAAAATGTTTAAATTGGAATTGAAATGAAAGACCAAGCATCTAGGAGTTTCTAATAACTTTACAAGATATGAAGCTTTAAAATTAATTAGATTTACAATAAGTAAAAGCTGAGACAGAAATCAGCTAGGAAAGCTTATAATTATAAGAATAAAAGTTGGTTTAAGAAGTATAAGCATGCTAGTGATAGGAAAGTAACTCAGAAGCTTATAATAAAAATGAGTAATAGTAGTATTAATAGAGCAAAGAAAATGAAGATCTAAAGTAGATGAAAAGCTTTATAATAAGCAAAAATATTTTGTTACTAAGTGGTTTTTAAGAAAACTAAAGGTAAAAATATATTTTTTAATAACCAGAAAAACAAGTTCGCATCGAAAAAAGTTCAAATCTATTTATCTGCAAAGTGTGTGAATAAATATTCGATATAGATTTGAATCTAAGACTACTAGAGTGTAATTGCAAGATATGCAAAGAATGCTTACACAAATGACTAAAACTACTAGTAGATTAAGGAAAATTTAAGACTTTTGAATTAAAATGCTAAAAATGCTAAAAGCCACTAGAGTATAATCAGTTGACATAAAAATATGATAACTTCTAAATAATAGAATCAAATTTGGATAAAGACTATGTTGAAAAGATAAGCAGACAAAGAATATCAATTTAGCATATAGTTTAGTGCACTAAATGTAAATAATCAATAAATAGTTGAACGAAAGGAGGTGTTTGTGAAGAATGTAGAGAAAAATAAAAAAATCAAGATGAAATCTTACTCTCTTATGGCGTAAACTGAAAGACTTTGAATTTAAAAATTAATTAAATTTCTTTTAGTCTTAAATTAACTTCCTTAAGCAAAATTCTGAGTAATACATTGTTAAACTAAACTAATTAAGTCGGAAACTTTATTAGTAAATTCAGTTATAAAAGCTATTGTTAAAGATATAAAATTAAGTTAAATAAGTAAGTGAGAAATAAAAGGAAAATAGAGGCGTTAAGCAGCATGATAAAGTATGTCTTCAGTAAAAGGGTAAAGATATAGCAGGTTTCTTTCAGTAAGAAATATTGAATGGATTTTTCTTATGGAGACTAGAATTTTGCTAAAAGGAAGAGTAAATAACTAAATTTTAATAAAAAAATAAAAGAAAAAAATTTAATTTAATAATGAGTTTCTACAGAAGAATGATAAACGACTTTTAGAAGTAACTGAGTTTAGAAATTTTTTTAGAAAGAAGCTTTTAAGAATCTGTGAGGATAAGAAGAGAAAGATCATATTTTTCAGCTAGCATTGATGTTTCGAATTAAAATTGAAAATAGATAAAAAACAGTCTGCTTTTATTTAATAAATGAATTCAATTGATATCTTCTAATGATTTCTTGAACTGTGATGAAAATAAAAATGAAGGTAGGATAAGTGCTTATTTTATATGCTTCCAATTTAAAATTTAAAGGATAAAGCTATTGAAGATTAAAGATAGAGATAGAGATATTATCAGAGATATAAATCATCATTATTAAAGATTAGATTAAATCTACAAAATTGATAATCGAAATACTCTTCTTAGCTATAGGAATATTAGTACCAGTGTTAAAAAAGAAAAAGTAGACTTAGGATATGAAATAACCATAATATTGAGTATAAATCATATATGATGGAAATGAAAAGTTTTAAGTATATCCATAATTAAAATTTATTCAATCTAAAATTTTTTTATATTAAGTCTAGCTTTATACAAAAAACGAAAGACAGATAGATAGAGTTAATAAATGTGAGGCAAACTTAACCAGATTTAATTGCTGTTAGTAAATAAAATACTTGCTCAGCTCTAATTTAATTATAGTTGCTTCTAGATGTTAAAAGGTTTTCTTTATAAATATTTTTAATTAAAAAAAGTTAAAGTAGAAAAGCTAGCTCTTCATCTTTAGGTGCTAAAATAAATTCTACCATAGGTCCTTGCTTATAAAGTGACATATCACCTTCGGGTATATTTTTTGTTACAAAGGTTTCTAATATTAAACCTTCAAAACTTGCACTACTGTTAAACACTTATTTCCAACCAGATCCTAAAGATTCTCCTTCAAATACTAATGATATCGTATACATCTTATCTTACTAAATTTCTATTTCTTAATCTTCTAGCGAATAATCATTAAGTTATTAAATTTGGGATTAAATTTCTTTATGTTCATCTTTTGAAAAAATAGCTTCACTACTTGCTGAATCCCCTTCATGAATTTACACTTTTCTTAATATTGCTATTTATCCTCTCGAAATAAAAGAGATTGAACATAGCAAGCAGTCTTTGTTCACTTTAAAAGTCAAAAAATTCCTCTAACCTTTTGTTTTCCAAACTTCTGAGCCACTATATCTTGCACATAGCCTTAGTTACTTTTTATTCATTCTTATCCCTTTAATTAAAAGCTAGGAATAAAGCAACTTTTTATATGAGTTAGCTTCTTCAGAGTTCTGAATGCTGTTCAAATATTAATTTAAATAAAAGAAAGCTTCTTGCTTTCAATAATTATCTTGCTAGTCTTATTTATTTAATTCATTCTGTAATAAAATTATCCTTTAAGCTTCAAGACTTCCAATCTCTTATTATATCCTTAAATATTATAAAACTGTCTAATCTTTTCTCTAAAATGGAATTGGATTCTCTTTCGTAGTCTTAAGTGCTATAACTTAATTTGAAGGTTTAGTAGCAAAGGATATTCATTTTTTTAGCTTCGTATCAAACTCTACACTTCCACTCTATTTAGAAATAGTCACTCTCTATGATATCTCTTAGTACCATTTATACTACCTTATTAAGCTATTTATTTACTAATACCTCTCTCATTTCTCTTTTATGGATCAGATCTACTAAGAACTCTAAATGAAACTAGCATTTATCTAAAACTTTAGCTTGGATAATTACTTATTAGCTTGAACAGTGAAGATTTCTGCCTAACTAATAGCTTTACTCAGCCCTTCTTCCTTTATTTTCTTAACCTGCTAGCTAAGTCTGTTTTATTACTCTTAGACTATCTAGTTAGATTACTATCTCACGTTGCCCAATATCAAAGATTTGCTTTCTAGGTTATCTAGTTTTATTAACTAACTCAGTCTTTAGTACTCTTTCTAGAAATGTGATTGGTACTATAAAGCTTGCAACTTAGACTAGATTTACTCTAATATATTCATGTTAGTCATGAGAATAGAGATTGGGCCATGGAACATAATGAAGTCTATAGGACACATAAACTAATTAAAATGAAGTTAGTTTGATTGGCAGCAGACTAGACAGAGAGTATGTCCACAGTTCATAGATTTAGGAATATGATCTGACTAGTTGAAAGAAATGCCACAGTGTATACATGCAAGATTTGACATTTTATAGTTCTAATTTAAATGAAAAGTAGCAAGGCTAAAGTATCTTAGACTAAGCTAGTTCTATATAAATATAATAGTTAGAGTATAAAGTTAAGGTAAGAAGGTTCGATGTTAAGAAGGTTAAGAAACTGAGAGCTTAAATAGAAAATTCCTTAAGTAAAGTCATAGAGGAAAATATCCAGAAGCTTCTGACGGAAGAAACTTAAGAGATTGAAGTAGAAACTTCATGAAAGTTTCATTTATAAGTTTCTAACTTCAAAGGTATTAGATTGATACATGCTTAAAAGAAAAGAATCAAGTCGTTATGCAAAAAAATATAAGAGCAGATGTAAGAAGCATTGCATAATTAAAATAGAACAAGCTATATAATCTAATTTACATTATATAGCTAAAAATAACTAGAGTTAGTTAGTATTATAGGAGCTGTAATTAATATAATACCTGATGATGGTTGAACGAATGACAGAAGAATTGAAATTCTTATTAATTTTATTGGTGAAGTTTAATCTATAATAGAACATGGAATTGGGAAGGATTTAATTAAGTTTATTACTTAATTTTAGCGAAAATGGATATGATAAGTTGCAGTATCTTAGAAGAGTTTGATTAATAAATTACTAGAAGGTTTAATAACGCTATATTGCTTGACTTGTCCAGGTTTTATAACTGAAATGAAAAACTTCTAAGAAATAAGAGGCAGAATAAATATAGCAAAGCTTAGAATACAAGAGCTAGGGATGTAATCCATATAAATATCTTATCTTAGTAATGCTTGTAATTGAAGGTAAAATGAGAGTCTCTTCTAGTTTGTCTGTTTATTGTATGAAGTTTAAAGGTAGTTGTGAAGAATTATTCAAGTTGCTAGCACGTAGGAACTAAAGAAAAGCAGTTGAAATACAAGGATTTATTTGATGTTAGTTATTACTTGAAAACTAGCGAGTTTCATATACTTCTTGCATCTTAAATAAGCCCTATGATTTCATTAGTTGAACCTCATGCTTAAAATCGAAAACTCTCTTTATTCAGTTTTTAAACTCATTTTTTATAACTAAAGCTCTTATCAAATTTAGCAAATTAGACTTGGTACTAAACTACCTTGAGTATTTGAGAATAGCACTGTAAAAGGGCTTAAGAAAAATTAAATTCAAGCTTTGAATTCACGAAAAATATCTTACAGTATGAGATTCTAATTTTATTGAATATCAGGCAGAATTTAAATTAGACATTGCTATGGATGAATGAGGATGATAGCAAAGATGGAAAGCTATTAGTAGCTTTAATAAAAGGATATTTTATGAAGAGGTTTAAGACTAAAATGGTTATTTTAGGTGTGTAATTCAAGACTCAACGATAGAAGGAAATTTTAAACGTATCATAGATATTTGTAATTGTAACTTGTCAAGTTCGTTAAGCACAGTTGTTAAAAAGGATGCAATAATAGAGATGCTAGAGGCTTCTTCAGTACTAGAACAGAAATATATTTAAATCTGGCTCATTTTTCAATTTTAAGTTATGAGTTTAATGATATTAAGAAGCATCTTTGGTGGACTATTTAAAGGTCAATAAAGGAATGAAAGAGAAGCATTCAAAATCGCTTATTTTGTCAAAGTTTATAAGTTAAAAAGCACTGAATGCTAAAGAAATGATCGAGAATAATCAATGAATAATGAAAAAACGAAATGAAAAGAAAGGAAAGGAAAAGTGAACAAACTCTAAAAAGAGTCCTAGAGAGAAAGCAAGCATGAACAAATAATTCTATTATAAAGAAACCACTGAAAAGAAAAAAACTTCAATAAGAGAAGTAGTTATAGTGTTTTTAAGGAATATAATGTAATTTTTTTATTATATAAATAAGTTAAATTTGCTTTATATATATATGGCGTAGCAGAAAGACTACACGATTGAATAATTAAAGGATTTATTGGGTATAGAAACTTAGAATCGTTAAAGCTAATAGATAAAAATATGGAAATATTGGCAGCTTATTCCTAGTGATTAGGTATTGAATCAGCTTTAAATTATAGGAAAAGGAAGCTCGGGTTTTGTTTATAAAATAAAGATTTAAAGCTAAGATTATGCTCTCAAAATAATGAATTAAAGAAGAGGAATGTCTGATTAGTAACTGATTAATGACTTCTATTAAGAGTGCTAATCACTTTTATCAGTCGATGATTAGTGAGTCTTAAAATTAATAGGAGTAGCTTATGATATTGAAGAGGAAGGAAAGTATGTTTTCTGTACTATTACCAACTACTTATAGCAGGGAAATCTATTTGATATTATTAAGGATAAAAAGCTGTTCTATGGAGTTTTGAATTAAGATGTTAGGTTTTAAAAGAAACTAAATCTAGTTCACTAGATAGCTTAAGGAGTCAGAGCTATTCATAATTCTGGATTTATTCATAGAGATATGAAATCTCAGAATATTTTACTTGATGAAAATGATCTCCCGACAATAGCTGACTTTGGCCTAGCGAAAAAATAAAACATTTCATCTATAAAACTGGGAAGAGGTTCTATCTAATGAATGGCTCCTGAATAATTTCGCTTCAAATTTTACCAATAAAGCGATATATGAAGTTTAGGCTGCATAGTTATTGAGATCTTTAACGAGTAATTTCTCTGGCCTTAAAACCTAAGTATTTAAGACATAAGAAACACAATACTGAACAAAAGAGAAATCCCATGACTTTCCAAAGAAATATAATAGAACAAAAAATTAGAAGATTTGATAAAAAAAAGCTTAAATTGAGAGTGAAATGACAGACCAGATATATTAAAATTTATAGAATATTTGGATAATATAATAGAAGAACATTAATAGGAATTGAATAGAAAAAAGGAAGACATAGAATGAAAATAAAGAAATAGCATAAATGAAGAATTTGAAGCAGACTAAGATCAACAGGAAATTAATATGTAGATAAAAAACGAAGAATAAATATATTAGATAAAGAAAGAATATCAATTATAGAAATAATCTTAAGAAACATTTTTATAATCTTTCTTAATTGAGACTTAAAGTAAAATCCATTTTGAAGAGCAAAGTAATTATTAAGAGGGAAATTAAGATATTTTTTATCTATAGTCAGAAAACCAAATAGACTAGAATCATGCTATATAATTAGAATAACATAAGCAAAATCAAAACAAGTTAGTTTAGTTTCAATAGTAACAAGCAAATTTTTCTAAAGCTAAAAATGAAAAAAATGCTAATGAGTTTTATTGCGGAATTTGCGAGCAACACTTAGATATAGATAAGCACTTAAGATGGTTAAGTTGTGGTTGCAAAGTTTGTAAAGAATGTTTGAAAAAACATTTGATCAAGTTAGTAGATAATGGAAAATATAAATAAAGAGATTTTGTTTGTCCTTATAATAAATGTTAAATGACATTATAATAAGGTTTTGAAGCAAATGAAGACAATTTTCTCATATTATAAGATTTGCTTGATGCTTAGTATTTAGAAAAGATAGAATATAAGCGTATGAGCGATAGTGGAATTTTAAAAATATGTCCTAAATGCGAAAAAAAGTATCTTTTACCTTAGAAAAATATAATGAAATGTAAATCTTGCTAAGTAGAATTTTGCTCTATTTGTTCAAAAACTTAAAATTATTGTAATTGTGAAAGAAATTGTAACTTCAAGGGATGCTAGGTAATGTGATTTTAAATTAAAATATTTTCTATTTTCTTTAATTTAATTTTAAGATCATTTTAATAATCTAAATTAAACCAATTTTTTCTTCATCATAATGATATGAAAAATTTAATTTTTAGAAGTTTTTATAATCTTCAAAAACTTTAAAATTTAAAGATTATTAAGTATATAACAATGAATTGCATGTCTTATTTTAAATCCTTTATTTAAAGAAACTACTAAAAAAACTATGATTTATTAACTTTTAAATCTTTATTTATTATATTAGAAAAATTTTCAACTTAATAAACTTCTAACTAGAAACTTTTATTGATCAATCCCTGTATTTTAGTATATGATTATAACATAAAAAATTACTTCTACAAGTTGAAAGATTAAACTATAAATGCTTAGATTTAATTCTAAATTTCAATGTTTCAACCCCTTATTACAACACTTTATCCTAAACCTACTATTGTCCCTAATTTTTTCTTTATACATTTCCTGCTTCAAATTCGATTTTTTTATTTTCTTAAGATAGTTATTTTAATCTTCATAATCTAATTAAGTTATCTATTATGCTTTTATATTCTTTTGTTTTTATAATAGCATAGTTTTAGAAATTTCTTATTCAGTAATTTTTTCATTTTCCGTCCATAATTTTCTTCTTCATTCACTTTTCTATCAATCTTATTCCAATGAGAACAGCATTTTTACATGTCTTTGCATTATAGTTAAATTTCAATTCTTTTTGAAATTTCTTTGAGCGAAATAATTATATCTCGAGTCTTTTTTTCAATTATTTTTTAGTGAAGGTAACTTATGATTAAACATTGCCTCCTATAAGTAAAAATAACAAAAGCGTATATTTAGATCGATTTATTAGATAGAAATCTTTATTAAGAATAAGGTAATATTTTATTTATCCTTTTAAGGTGTTTTTTTTCTCAAATCATGAACTTTTTTTATCATTGTGCATCTATAAATTATAAAAGCATTTTTTATTTTTTTAATCCTTAAAAGAGAGTCGTTCGCTTTGTATTGATCCTTTTCTAACTTATTCTTCTTAAAAACTTCTAATATTCTAGCATTGCCGAAAACTCCCCTCTAATACTAGTTCTTATAGATCTATTTAAAATTGCTAGATGTTTTCTTAAATATACAAAGTAACTGGAATTTACATTACTTGTATATTATAAATTGAAGTTAATAGAAGCAAGTTTATTTAAAAATCTATAGAATGCTTTTGCACATTAGCTATGGGCAAATCAAATTAAAATATTTTTTCTAAAAATAATATTTCTTTAAATTTTTGCTCCCCTAAGTATAAAGCAGGTCCCTTGATTCCCAAGTTTAAAACAGTTCACTTCAAAATTTACGCTACCCTTATATGAGCTTCTTCATTCGTAGTTACCAATATATTGGGTAAAAGATAGTAAAGCCTTTCCAACCTTCTTGCGGATTATCTTATTTTGTCAGCAGTTTTTCTATAGATGCAATGTGTTATTTATGAAGTAGGATTTATTCTTAAATATCTATTGTATTATCTTCGCTTTTCTATTTCAGTTAGAATCACTTAGTTAATACTTCAAGGCTCATTTGATTCCATTTATTTCAAAAATGATTCTATTTTCTTTGGACCTACTTCTTGAATTTTTTTACTTATTCCATCTTTTTCACTCTGCTACTATTTTACTCTTTTATCTCTGTCTAACTCTTCCATCTTATTTTCGAAATTCTGCTTGGAATTAAATCAAAATGAATGTATATTTGCGTCCGTGACTTGAGATTCTAAATCATGTTAGAGAAAATAGTATATCTAAAGAGTAAAAGTTCTTTCTTTAGATATTTTTATTCCTTTTTTTTATTAAAAATAAGAATATAATTTTAACTTAAAGAATTTTAAGGACCAGAAAATCCTTTCCAGTTATATGCTCTAATACTCTCTTTTTTTTGGAATAACTGATATTCTGTTGTGTTCCAGACATAGCTGCCAGATAATTCCATTCCTATGAGCAGATAGGTTTCAAATCTCTACCAAGACATGATAATTTCGAAGATAGCGTACCCATCAGAAAATGAATCTGATTAGGCTCTTTCTCAGTTACAGAAAAGGAACTTCTTCCTAGCCATAAAAGCAGAAAGTTTAATCCAGAAGATCAATCTCAGTTTTCATCATCTGTTTGACTATAAATGAGGATATAAATAAATAAATTTGATTATAGAGCGCGTAGCACCTCGTTGGTGCGCGGCTCTTTAATAAATGTTTCAATACATGTCTATTTCTTCAAGTAAGCCTTCAGGTAATAAAAATTCTTCTCTTATTAGTTCCATATCTTCATCATTTTCTTCTTCAATATCTCTTGTTCTTCTGTCTTCTATCTATCTACGTTTTATTGATTCTTTGTTACAAGCGTCCATTATTTTTTTTTACATACTTTGCTAATTTTCGTTTCTAATTCTTTTCTTCTTAATCAAGCTTTTATAAACTCATAAAAACTATCCTTTTCCTGCTCTATAATATTTACCTATTTCTTTTTTTCATTCAATTTTCTTTTCTAAGTATCCTTTTTTTCTTTTTTCTAATATGTTTTTTATATAATCTTTTATTATCAAGTCAGTTTTAGCTCTTTTTTACTCTTCTTAGGTTCTAATGAATTTTTCGAATTTTGCCGTACCTCATATTATATCAAATAGTTCCATTCCTTGTCTTTCTACTCCTATTTTTCTTAACTTTCTAATACATATTTATCTACTTTCTTTGTATTATGAGCATTTTTCTATGATATACCTTTCGTTTTCTCTTGCATCATTACAGAAAGGGCATTTGCTTGTCGCAACTAGGTGCCTTTCTTTTAAACAATCCTGGCTCCCATTACATCTCGTTCTTATTCTAAATATGTAGCATATTTCTTCTTTTCTATTTTTATTGCATATCAGGTAGTTGGGTGGTCCTACTACATATTCATCAAATCATGTTTTTCTATACTGTAGAGTTGTTATCATTTACTCCATTCTTTCTCTATCTTCTATGTATACTCTATGTTCTCAAATTGCACGATTAATGTTTTTCTTCCCTTTTTGATTATTATTACCATCATCTATAAATATATTTTTGTCTTCAATTTTTAATTCTAATTTTATTGTCGTGCAGTATTATTCAAAAATAAAGTTCTCTTCTTTACTTAGGTCGAACATTAATCCATCTACTGTTTTTCCTTAGTTACCTATTAGTCTGCCTCTTAATCTCAGCGTTTTCTGCCATAGGTAATGTTTAAATTTCATAAACTGTAACTCGTATTCTAGCATCTCATTTTACACTTAGAAAGGGGCATCTATGATTGCTCGTAAAGATCTTTAATAAAAATTAATCTAACTTGTAAGTATAAAAAATAAAAATAATAAAGAAAAGTTCTTAATTTTTTTAAGAAGTTTCACAACATTAATTTGTAAAATATATCAATCTGTAAGGATATTTAATTTAATATATAAAGAGGCTATTAATTTTAATAAATATAAACTAATTTAAAATTTTTTGTTTAATTATAAAAAAAGTTTAATGCATTATAAGAGAGCATCACAGTAAACATCCATTTGATACTGCTCTCTCCAAACTAAAGGATTGCGTAGGTCTTCGTTAATCTGCCATTCTTTACTCTTGCTTCAAATCCAATTTTTGCTCTGATGTTTTCATCAATATTTTCTATTCATTAATTCTTCAGTTATAGAATTTCTTTCTCTATATTAATCCTGTTCTTGTTGGTCAAAAGCGGAAAAGTTCTTTATATAATTATATTTTATTCATTCTTTCATCTTCATTTTCTTTTAACATTTATATCAATGATGGTTCTTCTAATATATATAGTACTGAAGTTTTCAACGATAGAATTTAGTCTTATTTATGTCTTATTATTAATGTTCCGATTCGATTTCCATTTGAATGCTTGGTTACTAATCTTATGCCTTGTAAATTACTAAGTTCTATCATTCTTACCTTTCTTAAAGCTATTTTATTTAATCTTAATATTAAAATTAAGAAAATTAGAATTAAAACATTTTTGGCATATGTTTAATTACTTAATCTTCCATCTCAAGTCTTTATATCTTTTTAATTGCATCATTTTACATAGAAATATCATAATCTATTCTTTGTATTGTTATATCCAAAGTTTTCCCAATTTTATATTTTTAATTATTTTATATAAAGTTTATTCTTTGATGGATAGATTGAGCATAAGATTCTCGAATTTAATAGAATTAAATTAGTTAGGGTATTTATTTATATTGCTTGCTTTATTAATCTTACCTTTATGAAAATTTTCAAGAGAAGTCTGTTATTTCTTAGATGCGATTTTTATTCATAATAAAAACACCATTTTAAGAAAGAAAAACTAAACAATATAAATAACTATCTAATTTATATATTTCTTTTATTTTCTTTAATTAAGTGGTAAAGTAAGTTATATAAACATTTTTTGTTGTATAATAAGCCATAATAATAATTAATTAACATGATTTCGCCTTTATTTGATTCATCACAATTTAAATTTTATTATTGAATAAAAGTATTAACTTCAAATTTGCTTGAATTACGTCTATCATAAGTCATTAATAATAATATTAATTTTGAATTTTCCGTTTTAGGGATTTCCAATCCCGTTAGGAGTTCAGCAGTTCATGCTCCTTGCTGTTAAATATAAGTGTTTGGGACGTCCAATTTTAGCGAGATTGGGAACTCGGGTTCCTCCAGGTTTTCCTTTCTTTTACTTGATATGGTTCCATCTTGATCTTGTATATTGAACCATCCGGGTTATAATACATTCTTTTCATTCTTGCTTCTTCTTTTTTCTTCTTTTTTTGTTCTTTTATCCAATAGTTTCTTTATTTCTATTAGAATTTTTAACATTTCCGATAAAAGTGTCATACGCTTCCACAGCAGAAACATTTCTTTTTATTTTTAATTATTTTCCTTGATTTGTTTGCTCTTTCTAGGCTTCGATTTCTATTTGTATAGCTCCAGTTTCGCTTTACTCTTTCTTAAAAGTTTACAATTTCTCTTCTACTTTTCCGAGTCTGTTATCCAGTTCAGTCTGTTTCTAAAGCTAATTTTAGGATTCGTTAGTCTGACTTTGTGAGATATTCCAAAAGGCGTTAAGATCTCTTTCCTAGGACATAAGTCTTGACTCAATTCCTTCTGCTAGGTCTAGCTTTGCCATCAGCATATCATTGTCCTTCTTCAATCTCTTGACCTCTTCCTGGAGGTTCAGTACCACTTTGATGAGCTACTCCATGCTCATCTGGCCAGAAGGGTTGAACTCTGATACCTCCTGGTGGTGAACAGACTTCATCTGTTTCCTCGGTTTCTCGCTTAAGGTTGGAGTTTCCGTGTGTATATTCTTCAAGGTTGGCTTTCATTCGTTTTGTTAGATTCCAAGTTGTTAGTTCAGTGTTGGTTAAGGTAGTGATAGAGAAGATTGCTAAGATTATTAAGAGTTGGTTTCTTGCCTCCTCCCTTCCTTTTTGGTTTAGGAAGAGGTGGTATAGAAGCCTGACTTGAAACCTTCAACCATTTTTTTCTTTTGCTTACATCTATCATAAGTCTTAGTGATTTTTAGTTTGCTCTTACTAATAGCTTCCTATAGGTCGATTTTAATTCATTTCTTTTTAAATTAATTAACTGTATATTAGATATATGCAGTTCTTTTTTAGTTGGAGTATTTTTTCTGTAAGTTTTGACTTTTTATTACAATAAAACCTAATATATATTTTCATCAATTTTCTATGATTCTCTTTTCTTTTAGTCTAAATTGGAATCAATTTCGCACTTAATGTCCTGTCCTCTTGCAATATCAGCATCTGATTATTTTTCGATAGGGAATATAATTTACCATAGAGTGTTGTTCTAGATCTGTACGATCATTCACCGATATCTTTTAGAGGAATATGCTTTCAGTCAGCTCTGCGAATTGGTTGAATTTAGTTTCTAATTAAATGATTCTGATATTCACTGCCTAATTATTTTCAGTTTTTTTTGCTTTTTATTAATCATCAGGCATTCAGCTTTTCTTTCTACTTCTTATTCTTGTTTTAAAAATTTAAAATATAATTAAAAAGATGGTGGGAGCTGAGATTGACCTTCTGAATCATACATTCTGATTTTATGGCTAGGAACAAGTTCCTTTCCTGTCGCTGAGAAAGTCCTTGGTCAAAGTCAACCTATGCAAGGGAACGCCTTCTTCTTGATTATCCACTCCTGGTAGGGGCTTGAAGCCTGGCTGGCCATAGCGATGGAGCTCCTTGACAGCTACTTTTCGAAAGCAACAGGATATCCCCATTATCCCATGAAGGGAGTGTTGGGGTCGTTAAACTGCAAGAAGTTGCAGTCCAAAAACTCTTTTAGTTTAAAATTAATTAATTAATTAAAATTTAAAATTTTCTTATTGCATAAATTTTGAGGTCTTAAAGTATTGCTTACTAATCCTAATTTGGCTGGGATGAATTATTTTTAGAAAAGACTTTTTTATAAAATTTTCCATTTTTTTACTATAAAATTAACAAATAATTTGTTTTATTGTATTTAAAGCTTTTTATCAAATAATCTTTCATCTATTTTAAATTTATTTAATCATTTTTTATGACATTAATCTAAAGTACGTATTTTTGTATTTTATTTGCATTCTTTCACAATAATAAGAAAGTTATATGAAGAATAGAATTATAATTTTAAATTAATTAATTAAAGAAAATTTATTTTAGCGTGAAAAATTAGGTTGAAAAAGAAACCTTTAGTTTTTATTATATATTAACCATAATAATTGTTCCTTTTGCTTAAGCTATTTTAATATTTATATAATTTTTTATTTATTATTATTTTAAATTTTTCTAAGTAAGATAAGCTTTTAATAAGAGACTTTAAATTTTAAAGCAAAAAGACATATTATTTTATTATATATAAAATGGATGTCGGCCGCGTCAACCAAACTAGTAGGTAATCTGGTGCAGTGTATACTGCATTGCGAGTAATCTTGCACTAGATGTCACCACAGGGAAGGGTGGATAAGCTCCGTTGAGACGTACCTAACTTACCCCGAGGGTTCTCTCTAGCAGTATGAAAGTTTGACTGACGGGCCTTCTAATTACCGACTTAATAACTATCTCTTATTTGGACCTTATTCAAGAAGACTGAAGCATTTGACTCAAGATTTTAGAATAATTTTTAATAAGAAGATTCCCCATTTGGAGAAGCAGACATGACTCATCGGACCTCTAGAATTTAACAAGAAACATGAGAACATTTTGCTTAATATTAAATATTAATATTGTAAGAGCTGCGCGCCAATGAGGTGCTACGCGCTCTATAATAATTTTTATTTATTTATTTGATTATATTAATCTTAAACAAATAGTAAATTAAATAATAGAAAATATATCATATTATTCTTATTTCCTTTTGAAAAGTTAATGCTTTCAATATTTTTTGCTTATCTTTAATATGTGAAAAAAAGCATTACAAGTATCGCTAAAAAAGTTGTTTTTTTCAAATTTTCACTTTAAATGAATTAAGACTTTCATAATAATAAAAATATTATATTTTATCTCTTTCATATTAATTACAAAACAAATAAAAATTTGTAAAATTAATTAACTTAAATTTAATTAATTACAAATTTGTTTTATTCTAATATGCTTTTTAATTTTTTATTATTTTAACTTAAAAAATTAATTGAAGAAATTATTTAGTTTCATTTATATTTTCAATTATAGTATTAATAAATAAAAATTAAAAATGTAAATTTGAAAGATTCTTTACTTATAAAATAATTTTTTATTTGAATCTATATTTATTTAGTTATGATAAAAGTAAAGTTATTTGTAAGATTAGTACTTCTTTTTTGAGATTGATAAGAATAAGTTAAAATATTTTAAGTAATATTTCTAAAATCAATCTTTTAACTATTTCAAATATTTTGTGTTCTTTTAATTATTACTTTTTCTTAATCGTATAAAAGTTACCCCTTTTTAAACATAAAATTAGAAATCTTTTTAATTAATTAATTTTAACTTTTAGAACTTGATGATAGCTAAATTCTTACCATACAGTATTCTTTGGACAGCCTCATGACGGATACAATGGGGATATTCTGTTGATCAGTTTCTGTAAACAGTGAACTTGTGTATTGAATGCATACTCCATAAGCATAAACTTCATGCTCCTGCCAAAGGTATAAAATATTCAGATGCTTTCCCTTCAAGGCCTTGAATACAACCAGAGACCTCCTAATGATCGAAGGTATAGCCATTATATCCTTAAGGATTGATGTACAGATTTTAATTGTTCCCAAGCATAGAATCGAATTCAGTCTTAATTTAACTTAATAGCTAATAACCTGTAATTAAACCACTAAAGTAATTGAACAAAAATTTGCTAATCTTAAGCTTAACTTAAACCGAATTTTATCCCTCTTACGCTTCTAAGCAGTGAATCAGACCCCGCTTATTTTTTGCCATTAATGCCTCAGTGATGTAATTATATTACCAGTAAATTCTTAAGGACTTAGATAATCAGACAGTTCAAAATCTTGCTCTAGTAATTCTTTTAAAAGTTTTAATCCAATGTATCATTTAGCAATATAATTATAGATTAAAATTAATAATATTATCTATTTACCTATGCTATTAAATATTCTTTTATCGTCAAATTTAAATTTGCCGGATTCAGGAACAGTGCTTCGTCTACACCTAGATACAGGTTACTAGCATGAAAGCAGTATTCTGATTAAAAGTAAAATTGAATTATCCAGTTATTTATCGGTAGGGGCTTGACGATAGATAGTCTATAGCGATGGAGCTCTTTGACTGCAGATATCCAATATCAGTTTCCTATCCCCACACATACCACCTGTAATCGTTAGTACTTAAAGACCGTTTATTAGGAGTTTTGGCTGAGCAAGGTGCTTAGTTTCCGATCAGAATGGATTAAACAATTTTATTTAAAAATTAAATTTCTTTATCTTATCTAAAAATTTAATTGATGCTATTTATATTTTAAACTAGATTTAAATTCTTATAAAAATTAATTATTTTTAATGTGAAAATAAGCCTTTAGCTTAAAATTAATTTTAGTTAAAGTTAATTATTTTCCTATATTTTAAATGCTAATTGAAAATAAATTAAAAGCTTTTAATTAAAAGTTACTAATTATATTTATTTGAAATAAAACTATTTTTTATCCTTTAATCTTAAAACAATAAAGAAACTATTTTATTTATTAGTTACTTTTTCAATCTTTTTTGTGTAATTTATTAATTTTACATATTTTAATTTAGCTATTTATTACTGAATGTATTTTAAAGTTTATAGTATAAAAATTTTGGAAATTTCGCTTTTTTTTAGCAATTTAATAATCTCTTGCCTCTTTTATTATTATAAGATGATAAAATTATTAATTTCCAATTTTATACATTCAAATTAAGAAACCAACAGTTTAAATTTATTTTCCTTTTTTATATAATTATAATATTAGAAACTATTTATTTTGCTTAAGTTTAAACTTTTCATTTATGAAGTTTAATATTTTTTAGAAATTTTATCTTCTTTTATAGTATCTTTAAACTAAAAGAACTGAGATTATAGAGCTCATAGTACCACAATGGTTCGTAGATCTTTAATTAAACTTTTTTAAATTTAAAAAAACGTTCTTTATTATAGTCTTCTCCAGTGCCAGTAACTCTTCAAAACTATTGTCTTCTTTAGAGCCTGTGCTGGAGTGTTTGAATGCTACCCTAGAAACTATTAGTATCTGGTATCTCCTAACATAACATTACATGATGTCTCAGTCTTGTTTCGATTGGCTCCTGACAAGATTATTATTCGGTTCTTCACACGGAGTCCTTCCATGTACCAGAATTTAAATCAATCACATTAGAAGGATTGCTTCTTTCTCCCTTTTTTAAGTTATATGCAAACGTTTTTAATCTTATACATTCACATAGCTTTATATGACTTTATATTAGCTTTTCATTAAATTATTAGATTTGAGGCAAAAATCAAATAAAATTGATTATTTTTGTAACTTTTAAGATTTTTAATAAATAATAAATAAATAAGATTATAGAGAGCGTAGTACATCATTAGCGCGACTCTTTCAATATAGTATTTAATATTAAAAAAAGTGTTCTCATACTTCTTGTTTTCATTCTATTCGTCCAATTAATTAGGTCAGCTTCTCCAAATGGGGAATCTTCTTATTAAAAATTATTCTTGAGGCTTGAGCTAAATGCTCTAGTCTTCTTAAATAAGATCAAAATAATAATTTGCAATAATAATAATAGGATAAATTAAGTTTAGCAATTATCTAAAATTTTCACCTCTTCATGCTGGACACAAGATTACTCTGATGTTAAAAATAAAGTTTTTAAAAATCTCTCTTCTTCTCTCTTCTTCTCTCTTCTTCTCTCTTCTTCTCTCTTCTTCTCTCTTCTTCTCTCTTCTTCTCTCTTCTTCTCTCTTCTTCTCTCTTCTTCTCTCTTCTTCTCTCTTCTTCTCTCTTCTTCTCTCTTCTTCTCTCTTCTTCTCTCTCTTCTCTCTTCTTCTCTCTTCTTCTCTCTTCTTCTCTCTTCTTCTCTCTTCTTCTCTCTTCTTCTCTCTCTTCTTCTCTCTTCTTCTCTCTTCTTCTCTCTTCTTCTCTCTCTTCTTCTCTCTTCTTCTCTCTTCTTCTCTCTTCTCTCTCTCTTCTTCTCTCTTCTTCTCTCTTCTTCTCTCTTCTTCTCTCTTCTTCTCTCTTCTTCTCTCTTCTTCTCTCTTCTTCTCTCTTCTTCTCTCTTCTTCTCTCTTCTTCTCTCTTCTTCTCTCTTCTCTCTTCTTCTTCTCTCTTCTTCTCTCTTCTTCTCTCTTCTTCTCTCTTCTTCTCTCTTCTTCTCTCTTCTTCTCTCTTCTTATTTTTCATGTCATATCCAATCCTATCTTCATTTCTAATCAGATTTTCTCTTGCTGACAAAACCTAATTCATTTAAGTATTTTCTCTCTCTGATTTGTCTCTACTTCATTTGTTTTTTCTTCCTCTGCTGTGCTTGTATTCTTCTTTATTTATTCCAATACTACATCTTGAAAATTTGGCATTTCTTGCAGCGTTTTCACAAGTGTTTTGTAGGATTGCAGTAGTAACAATTCTACACTACTTTTTGTGGTTTAACCCTAATCTTCATGTTTTTCTCTTCAATCATCATTGGTCTCCCCTTTGTTCGTCTAGCTTCTTTTAGATTTTTTCCAGTATGTTACTCAAATCAGATTTTTAGCTGGAACTAACTTTAAGATTAGTTATTCTGGTCTTAGGATATGTTTCAGTAAGCTATTAGTTCTCTTTCTTAGGATTTAAGTCTAGATTCTATTCCTTCCACTAGGCTGAAATGTATCATAAGCTTCTCATTATCCTTCCTCAGTTTCCTAACCTCTTCCTGGAGGTTCTGCACCACTTTGTTGAGCCACTCCATCCTCAGCTGTCCAGAAGGATTAAATTCTAAACCTTCTTGTGAAAAGCAGATTTCATCTGCTTTCTTGGCCTTTCATCCGATATAGGACTTATTACGTGAGTCGTTTTCTAGGATTTCTTCTGCTTGTCATATCCTGCTTGAATTCCAGGTTTTTAAGATTAAGAAAAAACCTCTGGCCAAGGTTGGATTCAGGTTTCCTCTCCAAATTTTTGGAGATGGTGTAGAAACCTCTTTTGAATCCTTCCATTTTTAATTCTTTCTAAGAATTTATAATTAATCATTGCCAGATTTGTCAGTCAAATGTTCATACTGTTAGCGAGAGCCCTCGGACAAGTTAGGTTTGTCTCTTCCGAGCTTATTCCCTCTTTTCCGTTGTGGCATTTAGTATGAGATTACTTGCAATACAGTTTACACTGCACCAGATTATCTACTAGTTCTCCTGACTGCAGCCAACATCCATTTTATTATATAAATAAATAGAGAGGAGAAGTCCTCCAATTAAGATTGACTTAAATTCATGTACCAGGAAGTACCCATGAACGAAGGGCCGAACAAGAATCATGGTAGGAGCAAAGAGAAGACAAGATTGAAGAGGCTTTCAAGTAATGTTAGTGATGGAAGATGCCAGATACTAATGACTCTTAGGGATACTCTCCAATCACGGCCTATAGAAGACAAGACACATAAGGAAATGTTAGCATTTTGGAAAATTTCAGCAAAGAATTTTTTTGACTTTAGAATCTCTATTAAAGATCTGCGAGACATTGAGGGGCTATGCGTTCTATAATCTTAATTATTTAATTTTATTTATATGCATAGATTATATTTTTTGCTCGATAATAACAACATAATTTTTAGAAAATTCAGAGACTATAATATTAATATAAAATATATAATAAAATTGCTGAAATCATTTTTATAAAAATTTATCTAAGAAATATTATAATTTATTTCTCATTATAAGTCTCAGTATATTTTATTAGAATGAAATAAATTATGCACAAATGTTAGTTTTTCTTGCTTATTTAAATTTAATATAGCATATACTATTTTCATAGTTAATTGATTTTTATTTAGGTTCCAATTTGATAATTTTATATTTTATACCTTCAATAAAAATTAATTATTTCAAATTTAGTTTATAATGTTTATTGTTCTTTTATGGTTGATAAAGTTTTCAAAAATTCTTTAATATCAGGTCTGTCTTTATAATTAATGGAAAAGCATTATCCTAGCAAATTAAGTAACTATTTTTTCTAATTTATTCCTTCTAAAAATTGAGGTATTTTACTTAAGTTCATCACTACGCTTCTTATATTTTCAGGATTTAACATAATAGATTGAAGAGAGGTTTCATTTAATATTTCTAAAACTATGTATGCAAGAGATCAAATATCACTTTACTTTTAAAGTGTAAACTGGAAAACTTCAGGTGCTTATCAGATCATTGTTTTTTTCCCTGTATTGAAAAGTTCCTTATCTTCTTCTATTAAATTGGTTATTTTAGGAATATAATTTTCATTTAATAAAATATTTTAAGAATTTAAATTTTTATGAATAATACCAGCATTATGAACAGCTTCAATTCCTTCCGCTATTTATTAAATTAGTCTTAATTTCTTCATTCATAGTATATTTTTATCTTTTAATTTTTCAAAAAGTAGCCCACTTTGGATTAAATTATAGAGATTTCCTTTCTTTTGATAATTGGTAATAGTGCATAGGCAAAAATCTTCTTCGTTGCTAGCATCTAAAGCAACTCCTAAAAGTCTTAGAACTCTTTAATCATTAACACTTAATAATGATTCACATTCTTTATAAAAATCATCTATCAATTCTTGCTAATTTTTTCCTCTTCTTTGTTTCATCATTTTGAGAGCATATTCAAGATTATTTATTTCTATTTTGTAAACAGTAGCTTAACCTCCTCTTCCTATAATTTTAAGTTTATTTAAAGTTTTATTATCAGGAATAAGTTCATTGAATTATCAAATTCTTACTTAAGAAGTTGGCAAATTACCAGCTCCATTTTTTTCAAGTAACTTCATAACATCATCTAAAGTATATCTTTATTGAGAATTTCCTTTTTGGTTAGTTGGATAAAAATTAATCTTTCTATTTTACTAATTTTCATTAGCTTTTTGAATATTTTATTGTTCTTCTATCTGTTTATTTTATTAAATTTAATTGGCTTAGTTGATTTCTTACTCTCCTTATTTAAATTAAGTTTGATTGTTTTTTTAAATGTTTTGAACTTCAATTAAAGCTATTTTTTGTTCTTAAATTTGTGGCTTTTGATTTTATTAATTTTTTTGAAATTCTTTTAATTATTTTTATAAATCTTCAATTGTCTTTTTATATTCATCGTTAATTTATGTTAAAGAAGTATTCTTTTAGTTCTGAGTTTCTATTTATTATTGTTTACTATAGCTTTATTATTTCTCATTTTATAAATTTTAACTTAATTAATTAATTTAACTTACTAGTCTTTAAATTTCTTCTTCCTTTATTTTTAGATGTTGATTTAGCTCTAAATTTTACTATTAAAAGATATTATTATTTTTTTTAAGTTCTTCTATAGTCTCTGATTGATTCTTAATAATGTTATTGTTGCTGCTTATTTGAATTTGCATTTCTTATTCGTTTATTTATTGGTTTAAATTAATTGATTTTATTTAGTTTTATAATTGCTAAATTAAACTTTTCTTTTGCAAATATTTATATTAAAATTGCTATTCCTATTATGTTTTTTCTTGCAATAAACGTTCAAAATTTTATATTTTTTAATCTTTTTCTATATAATCTTTTTCCTTCATTTAAATACTTCTTTAAAGTTAATCAAATTTTGATTATGCATTTTAAATTTATTTCTCATAAAACTCGTTATACTATCTTAGTTAGATTATTTTATTGTTTAGTTCCTTAATTTCCGAATCTTTTTGTTAGATCTATTCAAAATGAGCAGATAAATTTTAATTCGCTATTTCTAGTTCATTTTTCCTTGTTTCTAATTATTCACTTAAGTTTTATATCATTTTTTATTACTTTTTAGTAATCTTTTCTGTTTTAATATTTTAAGATTCTTCAATTTTTTCATTTCTTCTGGGAGATATTTTTATTTAATCCCATTCATTTTTAGAGCCAATTTTTAAAAATTCTTTAAAAAAATTTAAAAACTTTTCTCTTTATTGTTCTATTTTCTGCTTGATTGCTTAGCAATCACTTATAGTTTGGAATATTGAATCTAACTCTTCTTTCGCTATTATTTCTTCTTCTTATTATTAATTTAATCATTTAGTGATCATAAAGTTAGTTTTTTTAATTAAATTTTTTAATCAACAAATTTATAACTTTATTCGAGAGATAATACTGTTTCGTTGATTTGTTAAAATAAATGGCTTTATAAAAATCCAATTACTTAGTTTGAAATTTATTATTTTTCATCATTTGTTTGATTTATAGTATCTCTTAAATCTGTTCTTATCTTTCTTAAATTATCTAATTTTTTTTAAAGATTAATATCCATTTGATTTTACTTTCACCAGTTTTAACCAACAAATTATCTTTATAAAATATTAGATTGCTTTTTTTCTTAAATTTTTTGACAAATTTGACATTTCTAATTATTAAAACTTCCTGCTATTTATTAATTGCATTAACCACACAAGTTATGATTACATTTTCGAATAAATATTGCATTTTACTAGCAAAAGCTGCAAGAAATGTTTTCTTGCATTTATTATTAATTTTTAAATTAAAATACTTGAAAATTAGAAATTATAAGATAAAAAATTATATTTTGATCAAATCTTTTGAATAACTTTTCAATTATCATTTTTTATTTCATTCATAAGTTTAAACTAAACTTTAATCATCAGTACTAATAAATTTAGATTTGCATAAATTAAATGTTTCTAACGAATATATTTTTATTAATAAAATTAGAAATCTTTATTCTAAATAATTAAATACCCTAATTTTCTAAATTATAGTTATTATAACTTTAAGAATTTTTCTTTTATTTTACAATAGAAAATCGAATTATGTTAAAAATTTAGATAAATTAAAGTTAAAAATTTCAATATATATATATAAGTCTAAAAAATGGGCTTTATATCAATATTTATAATAAACAGAAAATTTAACATGTATTTGAAAAATTAGTTTTAAAGCTTATAATTAATGGTTAATTTTTTTAATGCTTTTGTGAGTTATGAATATTTAAATTTTTATTTATAAAAATAAAATTTATTTTCATGAAAAATAATTAAAAAGAATTGAGATTAAATGTAAATAAATAAGATTATTATTGAAAGCAAAAGTAATTAAATTTAATATAAAAATAAACTTATTTGCATAACAAAAATATAAATTATAAGAATCTGATTCTTCTATCTTTATTTTATTAAATTAAATTAAGTGTTAAGGAAGGGACTGTTATCTCAATAGCTGCCTACCTAATATGTGTTAAGTGCACATCATCACTAATCTTTTCTTCTTGTTTATGTCTTTTTGGGCTTTCCTATCGTCTCGACTGGACCCATTTCTCGGCTTTATAGACGAATATCGCCATCCAGTCCGTCTTCAACTGGCAGAAACCGCCGATCTGCCTAGGTAGCTCCTAAGAGGTGGAGAGATTACTCCAAGGCGGCACCTCGGTCTGAGTTAGTAGGAGGTGTAATTGAGTCCCTTAGTTGGGAAGTCCAAGGATGAATGCACAAGTTGTTGAGGGAAGGTATTTAAGCCTTTCTGTGGCTTATTTCTTAACACGGGGGATTGCATCTTCATCGCAAGTCCCTTTAAACCTGCTGAAGGTCCCTTGTGCATCTCAGGTCCCATTTCCACCCTCTTTAATTTCAATTCTTCTATCTTTATAAAATATATAAATTATAAAAATTCAATGATGTTGCTCACTAAAAGGCTTTAAAAAGTATTATTAATATCTAAAATAAAATATTAGTAGTTATATTTATAAATTTTACATTTTTTTCCTCAATAAAATTTTTTTTCACTTCTAAAGCAGAAGTATCTCTTCACAGTAGGTTTAGTTAGAATTTCTGAGCGTATAAAGGCAGTATCTTTTTCTAATTAAATTTTATCTCCATTTTACTTCCTCCTCATCGCGCTTTTCAGATTTCCAAGTGTTCTTTTAGCTGATTTTCTTCAACTTGTACAGGTAAGCTTTATAGTTTTGTCTGCTTCTTCTAATATGTTTAAGTTTGACTGTTCTGTCTTAAGATATGTTTCAAAAAACATTCAGGTTTATTTCTTAGACCATGAGTCTTAATTCTATGTTTTCTGCTAGTTAAAGTTTTCCCATAAGCGTTTTATAATCTTTCTTTAACTTCTTGACCACTTCCTCTAGGTTCAGTTTCAAAATTTTTCTAGCTTATTTTAGCTTATTTGCAGTGCTGAAATTAGAAAATTCCGTGGGGAAAGATGTTTTTGGTCTATTTCCAAAGATTTTTCTTCTGAGATAGAAGTCTCAATTTGGTGCGCAACCTTTTACCGGTTTATCCTTTGTCCTAGAAATTCTAAAATGTCACTTACCCTTACTTTTTAGAGAAGAAACTCTACGTAATTCTTCCATCTTTTTCATTATTTTTAACTACTCATCTAAATTAAAATAATTTATAGTTTCTCTTTAATTTTTTGATTTACAAAAATATTTTTCTTTCTTATTTTGTTAACTGTTTTGATTTTTCTTTATCTATTATAAAAATTTAATTCGTGGAAAGCCAAACAAAAGTGACTCCATGTTAATCTATTATTATTATTATTATTATTATAAGATATAAAATGGCTTCTAAGAAATAACAGAACTTTGAACAAAACATTTAAACAGGAAAATTCTCTAAAAAATAAAAAAGTGAAATAATTACAATGAGTGAAAGTGAGAAATATGATTGATATGACGAACATTAACCACTTGGAAATCCAGAATTATAAAAACTTCCGACACAAACTCAAATAGAAATATTATCTAAGTCATTAAAAGAGTTTATGTTTAAAAATAGATACCTCACTGATAAAGTAGAAAAATTAGAAAAACTAATAACGTCTTTACTTGAGAAACAATATTAATAATCATAAGAAATAGAAAACAAACTGGAACAAAGAATTCTTTAAATTTAATAATAAATTCAGGTTACGCCATTTTCGTTTTAACAGAATTAATCAGATCCTATGGAAATAGAAAATGAAGCCTCAAATTAAAATAAACAGTAAACGTTTATTTAAAATAAGTAGTAAATTTAAATTAAATAAGTGTTACAGGAATAATAGTTTAAAAGAAGAATAAAATGCTACGTGTGCAATAAATAACACCAATGAAAATACTGCTACTAACTAAGCGAAATTTAAAGAAAGAATAAATAAGATATTTTTAGAAAACTATTTAGGATATATCCAACATAAAGCGGAAAAATTTATAGAAAAAAATTCTTTAATTCAAATCTTAATCCTTGGAGAAATAATTAGGAACGCTAAGTGCAAGACCAAAACTATTCCGAATATTAAAGGATGGTGCACTAATGAAGTGCTACACCGCCTAACTAAGCCTAGTAGGAATTCAAGATAAACTTATAGAGACAAGCTGATAGAATAGGTCAGATGGCTAACTACTAAGGCTGTAGCAAAGCTTTTTAACTTTTTAACTTTTTTATAAGGGAATTTATTCTTCTAAATAAGAAAAAATTCAAATTTGCATAAATTTAAATTACCAAAATTAAATCTGAAATTCTTGAAGTATTTTACTAGAATCCTTTATTTTGATCACGCTGATATTTTACAATCTATTTTGCTTTTCTCAACTTTATAAGTTTTATGTTCAAATATGAAATTTTAAATGCTTATTCTATTTTTAATAAGTCTTAATAATTAAAATTAGCTGCATAATTTCTTTCTTTATTGATTTAATTTAGAAAATTATTTAAATAAATTATGCATATGTTAATATTTATCAATCCATACTGTATTAATTTTAGCGAGAAATTTTAAAGTTAATTTTTAAATTATTTAATTTTCTCACTACGTAAATTTCATTAAATAAATATGAAGGAAAAACTTGATAATCACCTAAATCAAAAAAATGAACAAAATTTGCTCTAATTTTATTTGGTGATTTCATAATAAAATCTAATGGAATTAATATTAAAGCATATATTTGTTCTTATGACATTTCTTCCAGTAATTATATTACAAAAAAAGCAAACAATTCTAAGTAAAAATATTTTAGAGGATAAAAAGTAAATCTACTATTTTCTCAGATCAATCACATTATTTCAAAATTAGATTAATCTATGAAACTTTAGTTTATAATAATTTTAGCTAAAAAATTACTTTAGAATATTATTTAAGATTGTAATTTATAGAATAAATTTGTTTATGAATCTAAGTTTATCAAATTTAGATAAAACTAATATTTCTTTAATTTATTATTTGAAAATAATTAAAATTATTATGAAAGTTGATTACTTTATAATATTATCTATTTTCTATTTCTCTACTTCTAAGTCGAAATTTTTTTTAATATCTTATGATTTAAATAAAATTAAAAAATTCCAAAAGAATGAATCTTTACAAAAGCTATTTTTAAAAGTGAAAAACCTGATTCAAAAAATATTAATTCAAATTTTAGTTTAATTTCGCTATTTCTTTTAATAAAAACAATATTAGATTGGACTTATTATTAAGTCTTTCATATCATTAAACAAAAAATTTATTTATCATTTTAAAAAATAATTAAAAAAATTTGAAATTTAATGGATCTTCCTATCATCCTGATAGTTTCTAAATTTGAAGATTATGATTTAATTAATAATAATATAAATGTAAATTCGGTATGTTAATTGATAAAAAAATGTTAGCAAATTGGATATTTAAAATAAGATACTGAAACTTAATTTTTTTTTATTATTTAATTTAAAAATGGAAGATGTCCCCTAGTAGTCCGAAAAGGTAATCCAGGTGCAGTGTAGACTGCATTGCAAGTACTCTAGCAATAGATGCCACCACAGATAAATAAGAAGTTTATTTTGTATTATATGAATATTATTCAATCTTTCTTTATATCGTACGAGAAGCTGACTAGGAGACACTGAAGTCTTATATCATAGAATTCTCCTGTTTTCACATGTCACTAAGCCTAATAGGAATTGGAAAACACAATGAGTTATGAAGGAGACTAGATAAACATTTTATATAAAAGAATTTAATTATACTGTGATATTTGACATAATTTTCGGAATATCCTCTAATCCTTTCAAACTTCGGCCTTCAGAAAAAATCAAAATAATTTAGAGAAGAAGTAATTAATTTTGATTTCAAAAACGGAGAAAATAAGAAAATATGACCAAAGAGACCAGATGAAAGTAAAAACATTATATAATATAATTAAAAGTAAATATTTGTCTCTTTTTAGATATGATGTTCCTAACATTGCTGGTACCTTTCTAATCTATTATTTTATGTTATTTTTAAAAAAAATAGACAGCATCAGGAAACGCTTTTTATAGCTCCTCAGAGTAGGAGTAAAAGCAAGAAGTGTCTACTCTTCACTGCATTTCTCTTCTAATTAATGATCTTCTTAATATACAATATCACAATATTCTATAATATCAAGAAAAAGACAAAAATAGGTCACTGAAATTCCTACTTTCCAAGAGAAATAAAGGAAAAATAATCTAATAATCATGCACCAAGCAATACATGAATTTTATTTTAGAGAAGAGCAAATAAACATTGCTAATAGCACTGAAAGTCGTCTACCTCCGATAATTCTAAAAAATCTCAAGAATCGGAATTAATAACTTCTGGAAAAACTGGGGTAAAAGGAAGAGAAAACGGAATCAAGCTTAATGGCTTAATAAAGAGATCTAAACACTTTTTGAAGCATATCACAAGACCGAAGCAGCATTCTTAAAATTAAAAATAAAAGTAGACAGAAATGGAAAATAGAATAGAAAAATAGAAGAAGGTTAACAAAAATCGTGACTTTCAAACGGAGATAAGAGAACAAAAAGGAAATCTAATGATAATTGAAGAAGAGATTATCGGAGAGATTAAACAAATTATGAATAGATAAAGATTAGGAAAAATGATTTTCCTTTGAAAGTTTATGCCTATATTGGAAATTTTAGAAATTCTACTAGCAACTAAGGAACTATTTGATCAAGAACAAAAAGCAAGAAACAAGAAAAAGTTAGATTGAACTGAATATTTTGTATTCCGAACAGATTTATATTTTGATTAAGATGATAAGACCAAGAAAAGAAAAGAAAAGAGAAGAAGAAAAACTGGAAAACCCGATTCCCAATTTCGCTAAAATTGGTTGTACCAAAAATTTTTATTAAACAGCAAAAAGTATGAACAGCTTTCTTCCGGAGAGGGATTGAAATTACTCTTAATTCGCAACTTTTATTTTAAAAGTATATTATATTATTTTTAGGAAATGAATGAAGAATTAAGAAATAAAATTATAAAAAATTGAAAATAAATAAATTTAAAGATATAAAAAAGACTTAAGATATATTGATAATGGAAAATTACCTTTTGATTTGAATATGAATTTTTAAAAAAGTACTCAAAAGCAATAGATCTTCTTCATCTTTATATAATATCACCATCCAATCTAATTTTCTTCAAATATGAATTTTTCATATTTTTCGTTAGCGTCTATCTCTACTATAGTGTATAAATGTTTTAAATTTTTTTAAAATCTTCTCATTGATTCACAACTTATATTACGTAGAGGGTTGACCTACTTTTTTTAATCTAATTTTTGTTTTCTTTTAAAAATCTGAATTTCCTCATTAAATATCAAATTTTCTTGCAGAGCAAAAATATATTTAATCTCTTTCGTTTAATGATAGTATTAATTTAAGTCTAAAGGATCTCAAAGAACATTATAAATTTCAATATAATCATAATTTTTTGAAGTTTTACCTCTAATGGTTAGATAGAAATTTACTTTATTAAATGCTAAACTACTGAATAATTTTTCATTTTTAGCTTTCTTTTTCATTTTACAAATTACATAATAAATTGCAAACATAAGATTCTCATTAGAATAAATTTAAATGAAAATTTTAAAATAACTTGGCCAAAGCATTCTGATATAATTTTGATAAAAATAGAATACTCAATGCTTATTAAATCGAAGAAGAGTAAAGTTCAAAATTTAAATTGGTTTAAAATATATATTAATGACTTATTCATTGAAATCACCTCTTTAACTATTTATTTTATTCATAGTAATAAGAATTGGCCTATATAAGTAAGAGTATTCTAATTATTAAATTAAGATAGTTTCGACTTTCGGTTTTATCAAACTCACGTAAAGGTGCAATTACTTGCTTCTCTAAACGATACCTTCTATATATGTCATCCTTTTCTTAAGAAAGATTAAAAAGTTAAGATCAGAATGGAATTATTTCGCAATCAAAGCTGAAGGTTTTCACAGCACTAATGATAGTATTAACTACACATCTCTGTTTGCTTGAATACGAACTACTAGAGTCTACAGTCAATTTCAGCTAGTCTCTATTTTTTATAAAGCATTTTAATAAATAAAATACTCTTTTAGAATTTAAACGTTAGATTGATTAAGATATTTTTCTTAGCTTTTATTATTTAATTGAAGCTAAATTTAATTGAGAAATTTTTATTTCTTTTTATCAATATTAGATCCTTAATTTATTCTTAAAAGGAATCATAAATTCATATTGAATCCACTTTCAAATTAATATTTAAAATTTTCGAAAATAATGTTTACTAAATTCAGTATTTTACAACTTGATTATAATAACTATGTTCAATTTTTAAAAGATTAATTTATAGTCTTTTATAATTTTAAATATTAATATTAATTGTAAACAGTTTCAAAGAGTCTTAACTTTTCATTTATAAATATTCTGTTTCTTAATATTTAGATTCCTTTTTATTTATATGTGTCATTTCAAAATAAAACAAAAATAATATATTATTAAATTGTATTTTATGTCAATTGATAGGAGATTCGCAACATTTTTTTAATTTTAAAATAAATAATAAGCCATATTAGATTAAATTTTAAAAATATTCTTTAATTTTTATCTCAAATTGATTTAATTTTATCATGAACTTATGAAAATTTTATTTCAAAGATATGTTTAAAAATTAAATTTTTAAGTAGAGAATCATTATAGATTCTATTTTCTAAATATTCACAACTAGTTATTTAATATATACAAATAAGTTAAATTTTTATCTTTTTTAATTAAAAAAATTATTATTTTTTGCTTAAAATTTACTACTTTTTTAAATATATTAAGCGAAAATAAACTCTTTAAATTAATTATTTATGAAAAACCGAGAGGATTAATAAAGACTTAATAGCGAAAGAAACTTAGAAGAAAGTAAGTAAAAAATTAAAATTGTTAAAATGAAGAATCATCATTCTCAGAGAATTTATTTGTCTTTATGCTTTTTAAGAGATAAATTTAAAATTGAGTTTTTATCATAACAAAAGAAATGCATAATATAAAATAATTAAATATACAGTCTTTCATATTTAATCTTAAAGAAAATAATTAATTTTAACTTTTTATCATAAAAACTAAATATCTAAAAGTTAAATTAATCAAAAAAGTATTTCTTCCTTAATATATTATATGCAAATCTTAACCAAATAAAAAAAGAAATTTAGCAAATTTTTAATTAGATATGGAAGAAACACAATTAAGTTAATCTAAAAGTTATAATCAAAATTTGAATATTAATATTAATAAAATATTACACGAGCCTTAACTTCATCTACCAGAAATCCTCAAATTTTAATAATTTTTATGATCTATTTATGTTACTAATTGCCTAAGCATAAATTAATATTTATTTATATATCAATTTCAGCAAATAAATTTTTATTTAGATATAGATAACAAGAGTAAAAGATAATGAAACTGTATTTTATTAGAAGTGAACATATTTCAAAAAAATTAGAATTGCATAAGCATCCATATTCTATAAAATAAAATTCTTAATAAAGTATTATTAAATTAAAATATTTTGAAAATGATTATATTTAATAATTTTTTCTTAAATAAATTAAATATAATATAAAAATTAAAAAATGCAACCTTTATTTTTAGAAATTGCTTAAAATCTAAATTACTTAAATATTAGAAATAATTATAACTATCTTCTTTTTAAAATCTTTCAAATAATGTTAATAAAATTAAAATATAATTTTTTAAATCGAAATTTTTTAGATATTTTAAATTAAAAAAAATTTTAACTTTATTCATTTTATTTATTGAATTAATAAAAATTAATCTAACTTATAAGTATAAAAAATAAAAATAATCAAGAAAAGTTCTTAATTTTTTTAAGAAGTTTCACAACATTAATTTTTAAAATATATCAATCTGTAAGGACATTTAATCTAATATATTAAAAAAATTTTCAATAAAAGAGGCTATTAATTTTAATAAATATAAATTTAATTTAAAATTTTTTGTTTAATTATAAAAAAGTTTAATGCATTATAAGAGAGCATCACAGTAAACATCCATTTGATACTGCTCTCTCCAAACTAAAAGACTGCGTAGATCTTCGTTAGTCTGCCATTCTTTACTCATGCTTCAAATCCAATTTTTGCTCTGATGTTTTCATCAATATTTTCTATTAATTAATTCTTCAGTTATAGAATTTCTTTCTCTATATTAATCCTGTTCTTGTTGGTCAAAAGCGGAAAAGTTCTTTATATAATTATATTTTATTCATTCTTTCATCTTCATTTTCTTTTAACATTTATATCAATGATGGTTCTTCTAATATATATAGTACTGAAGTTTTCAAGGGTAGAATTTAGTCTTATTTATGTCTTATTATTAATGTTCCGATTCGATTTTCATTGGAATGTTTGGTTACTAATCTTATGCCTTGTAAATTACTAAGTTCTATCATTCTTACCTTTCTTAAAGCTATTTTATTTAATCTTAATATTAAAATTAAGAAAATTAGAATTAAAACATTTTTGGCATATGTTTAATTACTTAATCTTCCATCTCAAGTCTTTATATCTTTTTAATAGCATCATTTTACATAGAAATATCATAATCTATTCTTTGTATTGTTATATCCAAAGTTTTCCCAATTTTATATTTTTAATTATTTTATATAAGGTTTATTCTTTGATGGATAGATTGAGCATAAGATTCTCGAATTTAATAGAATTAAATTAGTTAGGGTATTTATTTATATTGCTTGCTTTATTAATCTTACCTTTATGAAAATTTTCAAGAGAAGTCTGTTATTTCTTAGATGCGATTTTTATTCATAATAAAAACACCATTTTAAGAAAGAAAAACTAAACAATATAAATAACTATCTAATTTATATATTTCTTTTATTTTCTTTAATTAAGTGGTAAAGTAAGTTATATAAACATTTTTTGTTGTATAATAAGCCATAATAATAATTAATTAACATGATTTCGCCTTTATTTGATTCATCACAATTTAAATTTTATTATTGAATAAAAGTATTAACTTCAAATTTGCTTGAATTACGTCTATCATAAGTCATTAATAATAATATTAATTTTGAGTTTTCCGTTTTAGGGATTCCAATCCCGTCAGGAGTTCAGCAGTTCATGCTCCTTGCTGTTAAATATAAATGTTTGGGACGTCCAATTTTAGCGAGATTGGGAACTCGGGTTCCTCCAGGTTTTCCTTCCTTTTACTTGATATGGTTCCATCTTGATCTTGTATATTGAACCATCCGGGTTATAATACATTCTTTTCATTCTTGCTTCTTCTTTTTTCTTCTTTTTTTGTTCTTTTATCCAATAGTTTCTTTATTTCTATTAGAATTTTTAACATTTCCGATAAAAGTGTCATACGCTTCCACAGCAGAAACATTTCTTTTTATTTTTAATTATTTTCCTTGATTTGTTTGCTCTTTCTAGGCTTCGATTTCTATTTGTATAGCTCCAGTTTCGCTTTACTCTTTCTTAAAAGTTTACAATTTCTCTTCTACTTTTCCGAGTCTGTTATCCAGTTCAGTCTGTTTCTAAAGCTAATTTTAGGATTCGTTAGTCTGACTTTGTGAGATATTCCAAAAGGCGTTAAGATCTCTTTCCTAGGACATAAGTCTTGACTCAATTCCTTCTGCTAGGTCTAGCTTTGCCATCAGCATATCATTGTCCTTCTTCAATCTCTTGACCTCTTCCTGGAGGTTCAGTACCACTTTGATGAGCTACTCCATGCTCATCTGGCCAGAAGGGTTGAACTCTGATACCTCCTGGTGGTGAACAGACTTCATCTGTTTCCTCGGTTTCTCGCTTAAGGTTGGAGTTTCCGTGTGTATATTCTTCAAGGTTGACTTTCATTCGTTTTGTTAGATTCCAAGTTGTTAGTTCAGTGTTGGTTAAGGTAGTGATAGAGAAGATTGTTAAGATTATTAAGAATTGGTTTCTTGCCTCCTCCCTTCCTTTTTGGTTTAGGAAGAGGTGGTATAGAAGCCTGACTTGAAACCTTCAACCATTTTTTTCTTTTGCTTACGTCTATCATAAGTCTTAGTGATTTTTAGTTTGCTCTTACTAATAGCTTCCTATAGGTCGATTTTCATTCATTTCTTTTTAAATTAATTAACTGTATATTAGATATATGCAGTTCTTTTTTAGTTGGAGTATTTTTTCTGTAAGTTTTGACTTTTTATTACAATAAAACCTAATATATATTTTCATCAATTTTCTATGATTCTCTTTTCTTTTAGTCTAAATTGGAATCAATTTCGCACTTAATGTCCTGTCCTCTTGCAATATCAGCATCTGATTATTTTTCGATAGGGAATATAATTTACCATAGAGTGTTGTTCTAGATCTGTACGATCATTCATCGATATTTTTTAGAGGAATATGCTTTCAGTCAGCTCTGCGAATTGGTTGAATTTAGTTTCTAATTAAATGATTCTGATATTCACTGCCTAATTATTTTCAGTTTTTTTTGCTTTTTATTAATCATCAGGCATTCAGCTTTTCTTTCTACTTCTTATTCTTGTTTTAAAAATTTAAAATATAATTAAAAAGATGGTGGGAGCTGAGATTGACCTTCTGAATCATACATTCTGGTTTTATGGCTAGGAACAAGTTCCTTTCCTGTCGCTGAGAAAGTCCTTGGTCAAAGTCAACCTATGCAAGGGAACGCCTTCTTCTTGATTATCCACTCCTGGTAGGGGCTTGAAGCCTGGCTGGCCATAGCGATGGAGCTCCTTGACAGCTGCTTTTCGAAAGCAACAGGATATCCCCATTATCCCATGAAGGGAGTGTTGGGGTCGTTAAACTGCAAGAAGTTGCAGTCCAAAAACTCTTTTAGTTTAAAATTAATTAATTAATTAAAATTTAAAATTTTCTTATTGCATAAATTTTGAGGTCTTAAAGTATTGCTTACTAATCCTAATTTGGCTGGGATGAATTATTTTTAGAAAAGACTTTTTTATAAAATTTTCCATTTTTTTACTATAAAATTAACAAATAATTTGTTTTATCGTATTTAAAGCTTTTTAGCAAATAATCTTTCATCTATTTTAAATTTATTTAATCATTTTTTATGACATTAATCTAAAGTACGTATTTTTGTATTTTATTTGCATTCTTTCACAATAATAAGAAAGTTATATGAAGAATAGAATTATAATTTTAAATTAATTAATTAAAGAAAATTTATTTTAGCGTGAAAAATTAGGTTGAAAAAGAAACCTTTAATTTTTATTATATATTAACCATAATAATTGTTCCTTTTGCTTAAGCTATTTTAATATTTATATAATTTTTTATTTATTATTATTTTAAATTTTTCTAAGTAAGATAAGCTTTTAATAAGAGGCTTTAAATTTTAAAGCAAAAAGACATATTATTTTATTATATATAAAATGGATGTCGGCCGCGTCAGCCAAACTAGTAGGTAATCTGGTGCAGTGTATACTGCATTGCGAGTAATCTTGCACTAGATGTCACCACAGGGAAGGGTGGATAAGCTCCGTTGAGACATGCCTAACTTACCCCGAGGGTTCTCTCTAGCAGTATGAAAGTTTGACTGACGGGCCTTCTATCTACCGACTTAATAACTATCTCTTATTTGGACCTTATTCAAGAAGACTGAAGCATTTTACTCAAGATTTTAGAATAATTTTTAATAAGAAGATTCCCCATTTGGAGAAGCTAACATGACTCATCGGACTCTAGAATTTTAACAAGAAACATGAGAACATTCTGCTTAATATTAAATATTAATATTGAAAGAGCTGCGCACCAATGAGGTACTACGCGCTCTATAATAATTTTTATTTATTTATTTGATTATATTAATCTTAAACAAATAGTAAATTAAATAATAGAAAATATATCATATTATTCTTATTTCCTTTTGAAAAGTTAATGCTTTCAATATTTTTTGCTTATCTTTAATATGTGAAAAAAAGCATTACAAGTATCGCTAAAAAAGTTGTTTTTTTCAAATTTTCACTTTAAACGAATTAAGATTTTCAATATAATAAAAATATTATATTTTATCTCTTTCATATTAATTACAAAACAAATAAAAATTTGTAAAATTAATTAACTTAAATTTAATTAATTACAAATTTGTTTTATTCTAATATGCTTTTTAATTTTTTATTATTTTAACTTAAAAAATTAATTGAAGAAATTATTTAGTTTCATTTATATTTTCAATTATAGTATTAATAAATAAAAATTAAAAATGTAAATTTGAAAGATTCTTTACTTATAAAATAATTTTTTATCTGAATCTATATTTATTTAGTTATGATAAAAGTAAAGTTATTTGTAAGATTAGTACTTCTTTTTTGAGATTGATAAGAATAAGTTAAAATATTTTAAGTAATATTTCTAAAATCAATCTTTTAACTATTTCAAATATTTTGTGTTCTTTATTTTACTTTTTCTTAATCGTATAAAAGTTACCCCTTTTTAAACAATAAAATTAGAAATCTTTTTAATTAATTAATTTTAACTTTTAGAACTTGATGATAGCTAAATTCTTACCATACAGTATTCTCTGGACAGCCTCATGACGGATATAATGGGGATATTCTGTTGATCAGTTTCTGTAAACAGTGAACTTGTGTATTGAATGCATACTCCATAATCATAAACTTCATGCTCCTGCCAAAGGTATAAAATATTCAGATGCTTTCCCTTCAAGGCCTTGAATACAACCAGAGACCTCCTAATGATCGAAGGTATAGCCATTATATCCTTAAGGATTTATGTATAGATTTTAATTGCTCCCAAGCATAGAATCGAATTCAGTCTTAATTTAACTTAATAGCTAATAACCTGTAATTAAACCACTAAAGTAATTGAACAAAAATTTGCTAATCTTAAGCTTAACTTAAACCGAATTTTATCCCTCTTACGCTTCTAAGCAGTGAATCAGACCCCGCTTATTTTTTGCCATTAATGCCTCAATGATGCAATTATATTACCAGTAAATTCTTAAGGACTTAGATAATCAGACAGTTCAAAATCTTGCTCTAGTAATTCTTTTAAAAGTTTTAATCCAATGTATCATTTAGCAATATAATTATAGATTAAAATTAATAATATTATCTATTTACTTATGCTATTAAATATTCTTTTATCGTCAAATTTAAATTTGCCGGATTCAGGAACAGTGCTTCGTCTACACCTAGATACAGGTTACTAGCATGAAAGCAGTATTCTGATTAAAAGTAAAATTGAATTATCCAGTTATTTATCGGTAGGGGCTTGACGATAGATAGTCTATAGCGATGGAGCTCTTTGACTGCAGATATCCAATATCAGTTTCCTATCCCCACACATACCACCTGTAATCGTTAGTACTTAAAGACCGTTTATTAGGAGTTTTGGCTGAGCAAGGTGCTTAGTTTCCGATCAGAATGGATTAAACAATTTTATTTAAAAATTAAATTTCTTTATCTTATCTAAAAATTTAATTGATGCTATTTATATTTTAAACTAGATTTAAATTCTTATAAAAATTAATTATTTTTAATGTGAAAATAAGCCTTTAGCTTAAAATTAATTTTAGTTAAAGTTAATTATTTTCCTATATTTTAAATGCTAATTGAAAATAAATTAAAAGCTTTTAATTAAAAGTTACTAATTATATTTATTTGAAATAAAACTATTTTTTATCCTTTAATCTTAAAACAATAAAGAAACTATTTTATTTATTAGTTACTTTTTCAATCTTTTTTGTGTAATTTATTAATTTTACATATTTTAATTTAGCTATTTATTACTGAATGTATTTTAAAGTTTATAGTATAAAAATTTTGGAAATTTCACTTTTTTTTAGCAATTTAATAATCTCTTGCCTCTTTTATTATTCTAAGATGATAAAATTATTAATTTCCAATTTTATACATTCAAATTAAGAAACCAACAGTTTAAATTTATTTTCCTTTTTTATATAATTATAATATTAGAAACTATTTATTTTGCTTAAGTTTAAACTTTTCATTTATGAAGTTTAATATTTTTTAGAAATTTTATCTTCTTTTATAGTATCTTTAAACTAAAAGAACTGAGATTATAGAGCTCATAGTACCACAATGGTTCGTAGATCTTTAATTAAACTTTTTTAAATTTAAAAAAACGTTCTTTATTATAGTCTTCTCCAGTGCCAGTAACTCTTCAAAACTATTGTCTTCTTTAGAGCCTGTGCTGGAGTGTTTGAATGCTACCCTAAGAAACTATTAGTATCTGGTATCTCCTAACATAACATTACATGATGTCTCAGTCTTGTTTCGATTGGCTCCTGACAAGATTATTATTCGGTTCTTCACACGGAGTC